>VXBT01004377.1:115795-253020 GCA_013400235.1 Oriolus oriolus
CCGCGCTGGGAGCCGGGGGGAGCCGGGAGGGGGAGAGAAAGGGAGAGGGGGAGAGAGGGAGAGAGAGCCGGGGGAGCTGGGAAGCCGGGCTGGCAGCGGGGGAGTGCCCGGCGCCGGCGAGGGGCAGGCGCATCCCTGCCCAGCGCAGCATCGCGAGCAGCCGGGATGCGGAGCCGCCGGTGGGGAATGGCCGGGCGCCTCCTGCTCTGACAATGCCGAGGTATTTTTTTTCCCCGTCGTTGCTCTCCCTCGGGTTGTTTGATGCCAGGTGCGGGGCTCGCTGTTGCTCTGTGCCGGCTCTGGGGTTATTCGGGAAGCAGAGCGGAGGGTGCCCAGGTGTGTTCTCGCTCCCTGTGGAGACGTGGGGGGAGCTTGCTGCATCACCCAGCGCAGCAAACTTTGAACTGCCAACTCAGGCTGGGGGTTCTCGTGTTTGATTTCCCTTGGAATTCAGGTAAAATTACGCCCAGAACCAATATGTTATTCATCTCTTTAGAAGAACCGTGACTCCCTCATCGCGTTCGATTTGGAGAGGGGGGAGTTCAGTGCAAACCGCCGGGGTTGGATGTCCTTTGTCAAACTGAGCCCTGTGTCTTTCCCGTCAGCGTGGTTTCCCTGCAGGGAGAGAGGAAGGAGCTGAACACTCGCTTTTCAGTTGTTTGGGCTGGAAATTCGTGCTGGTGGCACGGTGGAGGTCCCACAACTCCGCTGCTCTTCCTCAGAGGAATTCCTTTGCAGCGCTCCCATGCCCGGCAGCATTCTGGCTGGGTTTTGCAGTTTTTAGAGTTGAGGATTAGGAAACTTAAGAGCTTGTACCTGGCTAATTCCTTGATAACCCTCTACGCTCAGTCGTAAGTGCTCTGTTAGTACTTTCTGTCAGCCTCTCTCCCTTTTTTTCTCATACCACAGTTAACCCTAATTAAAAAAAAACAAAAACAAATCAACACTTTTTTTGGTTGTACCTTGAATTCCTTCATATTTAACTCTTCTTACTGCATACTTTTGTTTTGTTTTGTTGGGGTTTTTTTTGTTTGGTTGCTTGGTTGTTTTTTGAATTTTGGGGTTTCTCTTACTTACTCCTTGTGTGTTAATTTGGTATTATTTTAGTAATTACTGTTATCAGAATCCTGCATTTTCCTTGCCTGGCGTTCATTGCCGTGCTGCCACTACTTCAGATTTTGTTCAGAAAGGGGAATTTTAGTGATTGCTGCATCCCATTTCATCTGGAGAACTGTAAACAAGTGAACTGTAAACAAGTGAACTTGATGTAGCATTTGAAGGCAGAGGGGAGGTGTATGTTTATATTTCTCCACACGAAGGGAGCTGGTGTTTGAGGTGCTGTGTTGTCACTCGAGGATAACATTCCCTGTGGAGGGGTAACCCCAGATCCACACTTCCTTCCTTCCTTCCTTCCCATAAAGCCAGCTGATTGGTGGAGCTGGGAAGCTGATATGATGGGAGATATGGTAAATAATTAGTAATATTAATGGCCTGGACTTTCACGGGGTGGAGTCTCGCTTTGGGGAGTTGGAGACTTCGCCTGTGAATTCTCAGTTTCTCTTATCACAATTGCAGTGTTGCTTTGGGGTTTTCTTTGCCAGGGGAGGCAGCAGGACGGTGAGCCAGGGGTTATTTGATGCGTTTTATCTGTCTGTGGTAGCACTCAGGTTTCAGGAACATGATCCCTGAGCCTTGGCAGGTGCACCCCTAAGAAATAAGAGTGGAATTTAAGGAGAGGACAGCTCTGCTCAAGGATGAAGCCTCCTCTCCCAGCTCTTGTCTGGAGCTGCTGAGGCACGAAAGTTACTCTCAGGTGCTGTGTTTCACACCTTACCCTTGGAGAGGGAATGTGCAGCCTGTGGAGAACTTTGGGGCTCGATATCTTCTTTATGGTGTTCTACCCGTGCTAAATCACTGCTTGGAATAATTGTATTGTCACCTTGTGTCATATTTGCTCAGGTGTAATGGCTCTGCCACAAAGGCAGTCGCCTGGAAAATTGTGCTGCAAAATTTTTAATGTTCCTTGGAAAGGTGGGGAGGCTTTAGAGCTTTTCTTTCTTTTTTTTTCCTGTTATAAAAGTAGGGGGTTAGAATTTTATTATTTTTTTTTCCTCTCCTTTTTCTTTTTATGAACATCCTGGTTTCCAAGATTGTCTGGTAATATCTTCTTTTAGGAATAGGAGATGGGTCTCTATGCTGAAGAAACCTTTCCTCACTTCTATTTTCAAATAACATGAAATGAATGAAATTTAAGCTCTTTAGATTAAAAATAAAACTAAGTGGCCATGCTGGATTCTGGTCTTAGCTTGCTGTACAGCTAAATCGTTGTAAGGGTTAAAGGTATAAAGTGTGAATTAATTCCTTTTGTGCTGCAGGCTGTGGTTTGAGATGTCTGGTTTTAACTTGCTTTTTAAATTGTGGATTAGTATTTCTTTGGTGTGTCTATGAAAGTCTCTCATTCACAATCATCAGCTTTATTAAAGAAAAAAGAAAGAAAGAAAAAAAGCAGATTTTCACAAGGAGTGGAGTTGTGAAGGGCATTGGTGCAGTTTAATAGCACCAGTGAACTTTTGGGGCCAAGAGGTGGCAACGCTGGTGTTTGCAGCCAGTTTTAGCACCACTGGTTCCGAGTTCATCAATTTAAATGTGCATTAGGAGCCTCAGCCTGGGAAAGACCATCTGCACCTGCAGCTGTGGGGCTGGCACCACAGCCTCAACTCCACATCGTCCCTGGTGGCAGCACTGAGCCCTTCAAAAACGAGGATGGGGTTGGGCTTTTGGTTTTTAGAGTCCCAGACTTGTTTGGGTGGGAAGGGACCTTAAAGCCCATCCAGTGCCACCCCTGCCATGGGCAGGGACACCTCCCACTGTCCCAGGCTGCTCCAAGCCCCAGTGTCCAGCCTGGCCTTGGGCACTGCCAGGGATCCAGGGGCAGCCACAGCTGCTCTGGGCACCCTGTGCCAGGGCCTGCCCACCCTCCCAGGGAACAATTCCTTCCCAATATCCCATCCAGCCCTGCCCTCTGGCACTGGGAAGCCATTCCCGCTTGTCACTCCATCCCTTGTAAAAGTGGAAGGTTTATCCTCCTGCTGGAATTAACTCACACTCCCTGCTCCTGCATGGCACTTTCCACGGGGTGCTTCCCAGCACTCCAGGAAATGTCTTGCAGTCCTTGAGTACCTGACCCTGAGTTGTGCCTCCCTGGATTTATCCTGTTTCTGTTGCTTCAGTCCTTCAGAGCCTCCAGTTATTTCTGGGTACTTTCAGTGGCCCCTCCTCCGAGTCCTGTGTCCCCACCGTGTCACATAGGATCATCCTGTTCCCACCACTGATGCCATGATGATTTTTGCTTTTTCTTTTATACCCCTTTATATCCCCTTTTACATAGCTTTTATGTATCCTCAGTGCTTCTAGCCCACATACTTGTAATCTCTTAAATTTGGTAACTTAGCTGAGACCCAATATTCCAGTAAGCCAGGAGACCAAACACCCTGGAAACCCCAGACCCCGAGGGCCTCTCCAGAACACATTCTGTAAACAAAGCCAGGCCCAGCCAGGGGAAGGTTCCTCGGGACGAGGGGTTCACTTGAGCCCCTGACTGGGGAATCTTTGATAGATGTGCTAATTAGCAAGGCCTATAATTGGATACACATTCCATCATGTGTGGGTGCGTTTTCAGGGTGCATTTCGATGTGCATTTTGGCACACGTGAGGATCCTTAAATAAATACTGAGGTAAAAAACCTTTCTTCCCCCTTAACTGCGTTTGGCTCTTAATTTTAAGACCAGGGAAAGGCAACACCATCAGTGACACAGTTACTGCTGAAATGTTTAATGAGATCAGTTCCAAGCCTGAATTTTAAGACCCTCTAATAATCACTTAAGTTTTCAGGACTTCTGCTGTCGTCTCCCCATGAACCAGATGCTCACCTACCCCCAAATGCCTCTGCTGGTTGCAGCTTAACTCACGGTTGCCCACGTGACACTGCTGAACACTCAGCTAAACCCCAGATTAATGGGATCTCCAGCATTTGGGGAATGTTATCTGATGAAGTAATCTCTTAGTGAGTCTCTCACGAGCTGCCTTGTGCTGAATAATAAGAAATTTGGTCACATTTCCCAGTGCTTTCATGTCTTTGGAAAGAAATTTGAAGGGAGGAGCACTTGGGTCTCTGTGCCACTGAAGGAAGTGGTGTAGGCTTATAGAGAATTCTTCTCTTAAGCATGAATAATTTATTCCCTGCTCTTTAATTGTCTGCAGTATCCCAGTTAGAGGAAATGCCGGAGTGGTGTTCAATTTTGTGCACCGTTTGTTTCCAAACTCTGGCTTTGACTTTAATGGCCCCTACAGCTTTTATTCCCTTTATGATGATTTCTTCTTTTGTACCCTTGTGTTTCTTGGGTTTTTTTCATTTCTTTTTTCATTTTCATTTCTTCACCACTCAGCCCTCCCTCTCCTCCCACAGTAAATATTAACACCCCTACTGAAAACAAGGTCAAAAATTCCCTTTGTACTCACTGGACTGGATGACCTTGGAGGTCTTTTCCAACCTTAATGATTCGGTGATTATCCTTCCCAAAATATCCACCTCGCTGCAGAGGAACCCACATTGTTCTTTTCCTGACCCCTGCCTGCATAGAGCACCCAAAAATCTTCATAAAGTTCTCAAAACCAGGACAATACTGCATTCTTGGAGATCTTCCTGAGATTCTGTTACACCAGTTATCCCCAGATTTTAAAACTCCACAGGTTTCCATGAAAAGCCTTGTAATGTTGGAGGTAGTTCCCTGTTAGCTGCACACCCATGAGGAGTTCTTCTTCTTGAAAGTCTTTCCCTCCCTCTTTTTTCCTTGGAATATTGAATATTTTGATACCTGATGTTTAAAGATTTGTGAGCCTCCTTCATATTCAGATAGCTGAGCTCCTCATTTCAGCTGATTTTTCTAGTTACTTCCCTTAATTTCTTTTTTTTTTCTCCAAACAAATGCTGATAACCCTTAATTACAACCCATTTTTCCTTTGTTTTTCCATCTTTTTTAATCAGCTGATTATCATTCAAATCCAGCTTATTTTCTGTCAGCGAACCCTCTCCAAATTGAGAACGAATTAACCTTATTTCTCCCTGATACAAAGGTTTCCTGCTGGATCAGTCCTCTATGAGAGCACACAAATTAAGCTGCTGTTTGTATTTTTTGTTCTTCGTGTCTGGAAGATGAAATTCCCCAGTAGTGGCCCAACTTCCAAAGAGCTCTTAATTCCCTTAAGAACACCACAGCCGCCCATGTGTTGCTTCCAGGTTTATGGCATTACAGCCCCCCCAATGCAATTTGCCTGGATCAGCCTTCCCAGGGTGATTTTGATCCCAGCCAACATTGAAATTTAACATATGGCTCTTTTCTGGCTCGCACTCTCTGTCTCCAAGGGCCAATCCTTTGGAGAATCTCCTCTGCTCACGTCTGGAGAAGCACTAAGATCAAGTTCTCTGGTTGCCCCCATGGTTTTGCTTTTCTGGCAGCTCTTTGAGAGAACCAAAATGGAAAAATTCTGCCCCAGATTAGGCCAGACGTGGGAACTGCATCGATGTTTCTGCCCTGCCATTAACTATGGCTCCCACAAAGCTGCATAATCCGAGTTTATTTCATCTGGGGAGCACAAGGGATGTGGGATTTGTTCGCTCTGTCCTGATGGAGCACAAGCATTCCTCAGAACACATTCCTTCAAAGGCAGCTGCTCTGGTCCCTCTGTAGAGAAGATATTTTAGATTTTATTTCCTCCAGCGTAAGGTGGTCCCAATTTCATGCACACATAGATCCAAACTGTTGGTTTGATGGAGGGAGAGAGAGCTGCAAGGTTCCAGTGCAAAAATCTCGTCTGAAATCCAGGCTTTTAAGAAGAAAACCTTTGTGTCACAATATCCAGAAATAATTGTGAACTCTTATCAAAGCACAAAATGTCTCTTGAAATTTTATAATGGTTTTCAATATCACACCCACCTTTTGTAAAGTGAAATTCTGTGGTGACTTTTCCTACAGGAACTGTTCTGTCTCTGGGATATCACCAGAGCTTTGGATTTGGAATTCTGTGGTGACTTTTCCTACAGGAACTGTTCTGTCTCTGGGATATCACCAGAGCTTTGGATTTGGAATTCTGTGGTGACTTTTCCTACAGGAACTCTTCGGTCTCTCGGATATCACCAGAGCTTTGGCTTCAAAGCCATGGCAGCTGAATCTGCTTCCTCTGTGACACTCGAGATGCTGCAACACCTTCTGCAAAAATCACTCTTGCTTGGGAGCACTCTTTTCCCTCCCAGCATCCAAGCACACATTAGGTTCTGAGTTAAACAAATGTCATCATTGTTCAGCACTTCCACTGTCTTAGCTCAAAAGGAGGGCTGGGTAAAGCAGGATGGTGACAATCCATGAGCAATTGGAGCTGTAATTTTGGGTGATTCACCAGCACAAAAATGGTTTGTTACAGACTGAGTGTGCCGGGGCCAGGATGCTTCTGGGATGTGGAGGAATTTAGGTTCCTCCTCCTCCTGATCCTGCCATGGTCTGCAGGTCCTGCGCATTCCCTGAATCCCACCCATGGGATTTCTGTCCTCTGGTAGAAGTGCTTGGCAGGGGGGAAGGTTTAGCGATGGGAGCTGACTGGTTTTAGTCCCCTCCTGGTGTCACTGTGAAGTTTGGAGCTGTGCAAATGAGTGCTGGACCTGCTGCACTGCTGGTCCCAGGAAAACAGGCTCTGAATCCATGTCAGAAACTGGAGAAATCCCTGCATTCCCACCTTGGGCACAGTCACCAGCACAGCTCTCCCAGCCCGGGGAGCAGCCAATCAAACAGCTGCTGTCTGACACAAAGGTTGGGAGCTGGCCACGGGATACAGAGCTGTTCTTGGTCCATAAATTTACATCCCATAAATAACCCCCACTGAATCTTAATTTGGCGAGGTACTCACACCGTATCCTTCCTTCAGCAGCTTTGTAATGAGTTTTCCCCACACTTGGTGCTTCGGGGACTCTGGTTCAGAAGTTCCCTGAGCATTTGCTTTAGAAATGCTGTGTATTGCCAATATCTCCGTGTTCAGCACCACTTGTGGGGCTCAGGTTCTGTTTCTCCTTGCTTTGGCGCAGCCTGGGCAGGGATGAAATCACTGTGAACCAGGTAAGGCCATCACAGGATTCTTTGGAAACCAGTTAATGAACTGGTCAGGGCTGTTCCTGCTGAGTGGACACTGTGGTGGAAACCTTCTTTGAGGTATTTAAGAATTATTGTTAAAATCCACATTCATCACACAACCTTCACTTTGAACGACAAAAACAACCAAACTAAACAAACAAATAAATTCCCAACACCAAAACCACCACGACACAGAACAAAAATGAACAATTCACACAAAATCCACCTCTTGGCCCTTCATCACAATTACAACAAAAATTCCCTACGATCATTCTACTCTGTAACACCTAACACTATTCAGTACTTGACTCTGCAGTCCCAAAAAGAGGTGGATTACAGCATACCTGAACTACCTCTGAAGTCAGGAATGGTGTACAAAACTAGCTACACAAAATCCTCTCTATTTCCCTGCTTCTGGCCTGAACATGCGGTGAATCTGGTGGTGGTGGTGGTGGGGCTGACTCTTCCCAAACTGGGCCTGGAGGAAAGCTACTGGACATCAACAGTGTTGAGTTGATTCATCCATGCCAGAGCATCTGAGTGTGGATGTAGAAGAGTTGTCTTCTCCAGAGCTGCTGCTTGCCCAGATGATGGATATTGTGAGGCCCTGGCAGGGGAGATGCTCTGTGTGATGGATTTCCCAGCAACCTGACACGTGAGGGGGTGAGAGAGGCCGGAGGGGTGCCATGGGATGGTGTGGGGTTTGCATCAAGGATGGACGGGGCTCGGAACAACCTGGTCTGGTGTGAGGTGTCCCTGCCTATGGAAGAGGGTTTGGGACTGGATGATCTTTAATGTCCCTCCCAACCCAAACCATTCCATGACTCTGTGACAGACAGCCCTCTCTTTGGCAGATCTAGAGGAGCTTGTGCTGGCTGGACACCCAGTGCTGTGCCTGGTGGAAGCAGGATGTGGATGGCCCTGTCTGCTTCTGCTGCACCATTAAAACCTGGTTTAATTTGTGCTGTCGTGACCCTTCAGCCCCATGAAGCGTCCAGTTTGTTTTCTAAAGAGCTAAGATTGGCCTCAGTGTTGCTTTTGCAGTCTTTGTGCTCCGTGAACTGCTTGAAATGCAGCCAAAAGTCTCGAGCAGACTGTGCTTGTCCCAGGTGTGCCGGGAAACAAGTGGAGAGGACGTGCTTCTCCCTTAACCTTGACTCCTGTCCTCTGCTCCCGGGTGGATCTGATTTACTTGCATGTTGAACGCACCACAGGCAACTCTCTCCTTTAATGCAGGGAGCAGGATAAGAAGTTATGGCCCTGTAACTTCCACTTTAATAGCTTGGAATTGCCCCGATTTCCCGGCCTCAGCTGGAGAGTGGAGCCCACACTGCGATTTATGAGGCGTGGGAGAGCGCGGTTATTGCTACAATTGTCTCAGCTGATGGGCTGCACACCACACAGAGCTCAAGGCTGCTACCACTGCTTGCAGAGCTTTCCAGGGGAAAGATGATGGATTGATCCAAGGCCTAGCACAATCTTGGCCTTGGATCAACGTCAGGGAACGGAGAACACAGCACAAACCATCGTGTGGGTGGCACCTGTTGTTTCTCTCTTGGGAGAATGTCTTTAATTTTCCCTACTCACAAGGACTTAACTCAATGCCAAAGAATTCTGTGAGGGATATCTTGGAGACGTCTGTGGACAGAGATAGGTGAACCCCCCCAGTTCCTGTCCTTATTGCTCTTCTTCCTCTCCTAAAAGTGAGAGAAAGGCCTCACGTCCTTTTCCCGGTGGCTTTTTCTTGGAAAGCTTTTGGAGATGGTCCCTCTCAACGGCTTCGTGCAACAGACCGTGGGTATCAGCAGTGTCTGCTGCTCCTCCTTGTGCTGAGGGACACATGGAGCTGCTTGTTCTTCCCACCAAGGCCTCTCCCTGCCCTCCCAAGAGCCATTCCCCCTGGCAGGGATGCTCACCCTCTCTGGAGTGGGATTGCTCCTCATCCCAGCGTGTTGGCAGCTCTGCCCGCACCCTCTTCAGCCCAGCGCTGTCTCTTTTAGACCCTGCACTGGGTCTTCACAGCTTTGCTGAGGGAAACTGGCTTTTCCTCTCTGGGTTGGGTGCAGCAGCTCCTTGATATCCATGTGGGAACACCTGGAGTTGTGGGCCCTGCCTTGGCCCTACTGCCTGCAGCAGAACCAAAGGGAACTTCATTGGATCCCAGACTGGTTTGGGTTGGAAAGAACCTCAAAGCCCATCCCATCCCCCCCCCTGCCCTGGGCAGGGACACCTCCCACTGTCCCAGGCTGCTCCAAGCCCCAGTGTCCAGCCTGGCCTTGGGCACTGCCAGGGATCCAGGGGCAGCCACAGCTGCTCTGGGCACCCTGTGCCAGGGCCTGCCCACCCTCCCAGGGAACAATTCCTTCCCAATATCCCATCCAGCCCTGCCCTCTGGCAGTGGGAAACCATTCCCTGTGTCCTGGCACTCCAGGCCCTTGTCCCAAGTCCCTCTCCAGCTCTCCTGGAGCCCCTTTAGGCCCTGGAAGGGGCTCTAAAATCTCCCTGGAGCCTTCTCTTCTGCAGCTGAACAATCCCAACTCAGTCTGTCTCCAGAGCAGAGGGGCTCCAGCCCTTTAAGCATCAACTCCAGGCACCTGAACTGCTCTGTGTGGGTGTAGGGTTTGTAGGATTTTTTGTACATGTTGCCTTCGGGGTCCCTGCTCAGGACTGCCTTCCGTGTCCCTTGCTCCTGGCCTTGTTCTTTCTCTCAGACCATAGAAATATTACATATCAATATCACATATAATCCCTGAAAAATGTGCTTTTCCCTGTGGGAATGTCAGCCCAGTGAGTAGTGGCAGTGCAGATCCATCCTTTAGATCCCAGCCCGAGTTCCTGGTGGGGGGTGAAGAGAGGCTTCTGTGCTCCCCATCTCCGCACCCCACCCACACGACTGGGATGAAATGAACTGATGAGAGGGATGACTTCTCCCCCCGTCATTAGGATGCAAGTGTTTGCTGAATGTGCCAGATGTTTGGCTTTCATTATCTGGAGGTTTTTTTCCTTTCCAGCTCTAGTGAAAGGGAAGCCTGAGCAGGTCCAGCGGAATTCTAAACAGTTTCCTGTGTGAACGGAGAAAGCAGCATCCTTAATGAACTGCACAAGGTGACAGTGAGTCCAGCTAATGAATGCTGTCCCTGTTATTTAGAGAGATGGCCGAGTGACATTTTTTTCTGATTTAGGATCGCTGAATCCGTATGGATTATCTGTCTCAGAAAGGCTTTCTTTTATTTTAATATTTTGTTTTAAATATCCTGTGCTTTACAGTCATATTTCTGAGCTATTCAGAACATCCTAGTGTTCTCTATGTCTTAACAGTTGAAGGAAGTGTCTTTGCAAACATTTTTTGTAATTACTCTGGAAAAATCCAGTGAACACCTTTTCCATAGCACTGGAATCCCAGAATCTTTTAGGTTGGAAAAGCCCTCCCAGCCCGTGGAGTCCCAGCTGCACCCGATGCCCACCTTGTCCCCAGCCCAGAGCACTGAGTGCCACCTCCAGCCCTTCCTGGGACACCTCCAGGGATGGGCACTCCAAACCTCCCTGGGCAGCCCCTGCCAAGGCCTGAGCACCCTTTCCATGCAGAAATTCCTGCTGCTGTCCAACCTGAGCCTCCCCTGGCCCAGCCTGAGGCCGTTTCCCCTTGTCCTGTCCCTGTTCCCTGGGAGCAGAGCCCGACCCCCCCCGGCTGCCCCCTCCTGTCAGGGAGTTGTGCAGAGCCACAAGGTCCCCCCTGAGCCTCCTTTGCTCCAGGCTGAGCCCCTTTCCCAGCTCCCTCAGCCGCTCCTGGGGCTCCAGCCCCTTCCCAGCTCCGTTCCCTGCCCTGGACACGCTCCAGCCCCTCCAGGGCTCTCTGGCTGGGAGAGTGGGGCACCGGACCCAGATGTGACCTCACCAGTGCCCAATACAGGGGGACAATCACTCTAATGATTTATTAAAAGTATTGCTTTGTGTAGAAGGAGGAGTTGCTGAACTCTGGGTTGTAACCAGTTAGGAGTTCAGCTGGATTGTGTGAGAAGTGAGTTACTGTTTTTCCCGTGACTGGAGCTGAGAATCTACTGGCAGGAGAAAAGACGGGAGTTGATTGCCTCAATTCAAATGCAAGCTGCATCTTGTAAGAGACAAACCTTTAGAGCTGTCCTGTTGTTCTTCAGGATTCTGCTTTTCCAGTCTTGAGGTGAGAGCATGGCCAAACCTTCTTCCTGGTGCTGGAAGCAAGGAGATTATCATGAGTGGTACTAGTTATTCATGGAATCATGGAATGGTTTCATTTGGAAGGGACCTTGAAGCCCATCCTGTTCCACGCCCTGCCATGGGCAGGACACCTTCCACTACCCCAGGTTACTCCAACCTCCATCCAACCTGACCTTGGACACTGCCAGGGATCCAGGCGCAGCCATAGCTTTAGTGCCAGGGCCTCCCCACCTCACAGGGAGGAATTTTTTCCATCCATCTACTTCACAAGTAGTGATCACACTACTTGTGAAGAGTGAGATCATCCAAGATGCCGCGTGTGTTCCCTGAACAGGATCCAGAACGTTTCCAACAGGAGGAGGGGATGGCACTTCAAATTCTCTTTGAAAGCATTTCCCCCCTGGGTTTGCCAGCACAGCTTTGTCTGTGTGGGTCTTTAGAGAGCTGCTTTACCCCCAGGAGCAGGGAAAACTCCGATATTTTTGTGCTGGATGTGCAGCACTGGTGTGTGGGGAGGTGCCCTCACCACCAGGGTTTGTCCCTGTGCTCTTCCACAGTGACAAAGGGAGCTCGAAGGTGGCGGATTCATCCCTGGGAAAGCAAACTCGAGGGGATCAGTGTTCCCATTCAGTGCGTGCTGGAAGGCTGGAAGCAATGGGGAGGGAAGGCTGGCTGGAATCACTGCAGTGCAGCACCATTTCTCCCCGAATAACTGGAGGAAATTAGGAGCACTTTGAAATATAACGTGTCAGAAAATGATGAGGCCTCCAGCAGTGTGAGTGCAGGAATCTTATCTGTGCCTGTCTCATAAGTCAGAGCTCCTGGAGCAGCTCTGTGCAGCGTCCAGCTCAGCTCCTCAGTCTCCCAGCCCAGCTTCATTAGGAACATGACATTTTAATGCACTCCAGTGGGTTTCCGTAACTCGGAGCAGATTGGCTATGAAACAGCGGATCAGTGAAGGTCACTTTGGTGTGGAGGTGACATTGCCAGACCTGGACACGGATCCTGCATGTCCCATGGACTTGCTGTGCCTGCTCCTCAGAAGCTCCTTAGTTTGGGTTACTTATGACCTCCAGTCCTTTTTGTTGGAAAGCTGCAACTTCAGGAATGGGTGGACTCGATAATCTCGGAGGTGTTTCCCAATCTGTGATTCTGTGAAGAGGATTTGGTCCTTCAGATTTCCTCCAAGAGAGGTGTGCAAGGGTTTGGATCGAACAAAAGCAGGAGGACATGAAGGGAAGGGGAAAAGAGAGAGGAATGGGAAGAAAGGAAAATCATGGAGGATGAGCAGGAGGATGAGAAAGAGAAGTTAAACCTGTGAGTAAAAGCAGGCTGGGCTGGATGGATGCATTTTATTCCTCCACAGGAATGTTGTGAGGTGCACAGCATGTGGCTGCTGGAAGCGAGATGGGAATTGCCCGGAACTGGAATGATTTTGTTTCATAATCTGTTTTGGAAATGACAGGAGAGCCATCGAGTTCACCCCACGTTCACAGCAATCCATTATCCTGTTAATGCCATGTTTTGGAATGTGTTGACTGCGTTGAGATAAGAAGCGAAAAGGAAATTCAGCGCTTAGTGTCCAATATATGTAATAAATGCTGGAGTATTTACTCTTGTCTGAGGGGAACTGAAAGAGGATTTATTGAATGCTTTGAGATCCATCTCAGCTATTGACCCAAATCAACTGACTTGGAGTCCTCAAGTGGTTTTTAAGTATTAGAGTTAAAATGTAAGATGCAAAACCTTTCAGAGCTAGCAAATGTTTTGTAAAAGATGGTAATTTTATATATATAATCTTTATTGCCATGCGATCGCTGCTTCTTACTTTGAGCAGCTTCTCGTGTGGTGCTCAGACCTCATCCCTCTCTCAAAAATCATTTGGGAACTGGAGAGTTCTTTGTGTTCGGTGGAAGGAGAACTTTATTACCAATATTGGTTTCATGTCCCAGCTGCAAACCCCAAGAAATCGGGGTTCATATGTTCTCGCAGGCATTTGGGAAGAAGGAGGATGGAATTCTGCATTTTGGAACTAATTAGTCCTATAAAATTCATGGAAAACTGTATTTCTTGAAAAATGTGTATTATAGGAAGCACCATAACATCTGTTGCTCTCCAGAAGAGGATTTTGGAGCAATTACTGCCATTTCTTTAAAAAATGATTCCCCTTCTGCTCAATTACTAACAGTGAAGTATCATTAAATAGACATAAATTCCTTGAAATACAACCCAATGATTTTTAGTGATATTGAGGGTTTGAGAATATATAAGAATAAGGATGAGCTTAAGGGAAAGGAAAAGCCAATAAAACTGCAGTTTACTCTTACATGCCACACACTTGTTACAAATTTCTGGCTTGCAGTTAATTCATCATACTCAGTGATCAATATTTGATGGAATAAACGGAGAAAAGCTGGAGCTTTGGCAAGTTTTGGAGAGGCCAACTAAATTTAAGAACAGAACCTGAGCGTTTACTGCAGGAATAGTTGCAGTATTTCAGAGCTCACTGTCGAGTAGGGACGCAGAGCTTTTTATCTGAGATGTTTTACATTAATACAAGTTATGAGTATATTTAATATTACTGATTTAATATTGTGCTTTCTGTACCTTGGAATGGAGTTACTTCTCTGACGAGCTCTCTTCATTCTTGCTGTGTGGATTATTTCCAAGGTATTGATGGGTTTTGGGGACGGAGGGAAGGGCTGGGGGCTCCTGTTGTTGTTTAAAGGGTAGAATGTTTGGAATGAGTGCTGGCCCCAGGAGCATTTTTCAGAGCTTTTCCCCTGCTGTGAATCATGCCACTTACTGCTCTCCAAGGCTTTGCTTGGCTCCCAGAGGTTTTATTATTGCAGCTGTTGACGTTTTGTGTCATCCAGACAGGAGAAGTGCAGGATAACCCTCCCCCAGGGCAGGTGGGAGTGCGGGTGGCTCCCTGTTCTGTGCAATTGTTTTCGATGGCAATACATTAAAAATTCCCGGAGAAATGAGGCACTTCAGGCTGCTGGGCCCGAGGTTTTGTAGAGCCTCTTCTCTTTTTATAGGAATAGCAGTCCTTCACCTTGAAAACATTTCTGTTCTCAGCCTTTAAAAGCATTAGGCACTGATGGCTTCTGTGCCCCAGCATTCCTATTGTCTCATCCGGACCCAGAGCAGCGCTGATGGAACTCCTGGTGTGATCCTTCCTCTGGCATCTCAGCATTTTTTATCCATTACTTCTGTTTGTTTTGGGATTCCTAAAGAGTTTTGAAATGAAAGTAAATACTTTATCCTCCCGGGAATGGGAACGTTCTCTTGTTTGTTGTTTTCCTCCTGGCCAGAGAGCCCTGGAGGGGCTGGAGCGTGTCCAGGGCAGGGAACGGAGCTGGGAAGGGGCTGGAGCCCCAGGAGCGACTGAGGGAGCTGGGAAAGGGGCTCAGCCTGGAGCAAAGGAGGCTCAGGGGGGACCTTGTGGCTCTGCACAACTCCCTGACAGGAGGGGGCAGCCGGGGGGGGTCGGGCTCTGCTCCCAGGGAACAGGGACAGGACAAGGGGAAACGGCCTCAGGCTGGGCCAGGGGAGGCTCAGGTTGGACAGCAGCAGGAATTTCTGCATGGAAAGGGTGCTCAGGCCTTGGCAGGGGCTGCCCAGGGAGGTTTGGAGTGCCCATCCCTGGAGGTGTCCAAGGAAGGGCTGGAGGTGGCACTCAGTGCTCTGGGCTGGGGACAAGGTGGGCATCGGGCACAGCTGGGACTCCACGGGCTGGGAGGGATTTTCCAACCTAAAAGATTCTGGGATTCTGGAGTTAGAGGGAGGTGTTTGAAGTTGCAGCAGGAAGAATGATGTTGTGGACATCTACAATGTCTTTGGTGATCTCATCAGAGAACTTGCTCTGAGCTCATCCCATCCCACCCCCTGCCATGGCAGGGACACCTCCCACTGTCCCAGGCTGCTCCAAGCCCCAGTGTCCAGCCTGGCCTTGGGCACTGCCAGGGATCCAGGGGCAGCCACAGCTGCTCTGGGCACCCTGTGCCAGGGCCTGCCCCCCCTCCCAGGGAACAATTCCTTCCCAATATCCCATCCAGCCCTGCCCTCTGGCACTGGGAAGCCATTCCCTGTGTCCTGGCACTCCAGGCCCTTGTAAAGAGTCTCTCTCCGTCTTTCTTGGGGCTCCTTCAGGTCCTGGAAGGAATAATGCAGCTTCTCCTGAGGGCTTTAATAGAACATGCACCCTTCATGCCATCCATGGCTGCACTAATGCACTGTTCCCTTCTCTCTCCACTTCCTGAGACGGGAATGCAGCTCAGGGGAAGACCTGGCACTTGTACTCCTGAGGAAGAGGAGGGTATTTGAGGTGGAGTGAAGGAGGCAGCTGCACGGATGGGCTTCCCCTGTTTTGTTAATTCAGCAGATGAAGGACATGCAGCACAGCAGTTTCTTCTAGAATCCCAACCTGCAGCTCCCAGCCTGTCTGTCCACGTGGGCCGGGCAAACACTGCCAGGTGGAAGTGGGGGCTGGAAAAGGACAAGGTTTTTTAAATGTAAGGACAAAACACCTTTACACAAACACCTTTTCAGGCCAATTTCAAAGCCTTTAACTTATCCCTGAGTTAAAAATGCACCTCCCACTGGCTCCTTAGCTTTGACTGGTGGAGCTTTCCCGATGGAAGAATGGAGCATTCCAATGGAGCATTCTTGGCCCAGACAAGAGGAATGTGGGCTCTTGCTGTAAACGACAAGCTTAATCAATCTGAGTATGCCATTTATCTAATTACAGCTGGAGATTATTAGGTTTTTAGGTAATCCTTTACATTAGATCAGAAGTAATTTTGATGATTCCTTTCAAATGGAACTTTGTTTCCTTGCCTGGAAAAACGAGGGGTTCTGTAGTCCCACGAGCCACTCTCAGATATTCCTGTCGCATTTTCATGCCCTGTAGCTCTGGAGAAAATTTGATATATTTATTTTTAAGGCAATGTGTGTTGTTTCAAGCACTCTGCCTCATATTTACATGAAGTTAGGGAGTGAATCTTCTATCTGGACGTTGCCAGGTGGCTTTGTGGCTCACAGTGCAAGCAGGTGGTTAAATCCTTGTGCTATATCTGTGTACAGCAATCTGAGAAGCTCATTTGGAAACCCGTCTGTTCCTGAACTCTTGCTTTTGTTATTTTTCCTTCCATGGGGTTTCTAATTCAGCAGGAAAATTATTTTGATGAATTTAATAGGGTCTGCTCCAAGGTGGGAGTGCAGAGGGCACAGCAAGGACGGCAGCAGGGACGGTGCCTCCCCCTTCACCTCGTGCTCCCCTCTCTTCCCCCTGCTCTGCACACCCAAATTCTCTCCCTGAGATGGTTTCAGGCTCCAGCAACAGCTTTTGCTTCCCTCCAGGATCTCAGTGCAGTTCATGCAATACACAGCACACTCCTGTGTTGCCCTGATTTTCACAGTTCTTCAATGTTTTTAATTCTGTAGATAGAGTTCTCACGCACTTTCTGTAAACATAAGCCATGTTATGCTAACGGCCTGAGATGTTTTCATTCTTTCTCCTAAGGCGGAGAAGTTTGATGGATTTCTCCTTTGACCTATGTGGCTGAGGGGTGGTAATTTCACCCTCCAATCCACGGTGTTTTCTAAGAACGTATAAATAAAAGAGTGCCAGCCCTTTCTGGGCCCTTTTTTGCATCTTGTCCTGACAACTGGCCTGCGTGTGCTTCTTTCATGTCCAAGTGCGACACTCCTGTTTACAGCCACGCTGTTTCTCCTGGCTGGATCTGAGTGCAAACTGCGCTCCCGTTTCAGCACCTCGGATCCCCTGAATCCCCTCTTCCCCTTCTGCCTCTCTCGGAGCTGACTTTGGTGTTGGTGAGCCCTGGCTTGTGTTCCCACCTGCGAGCTGGATGCAGTCATGGGAATACAACCTTTAAATCCCACCACAGCAGCTCCTTCCTTTGCTTACTTTCAGTCAAATTTGCATTTAACCCAATTTATTTATCTTTCTTGCCCCAAGTGAGTGCTGCAGATGCTAACCACAACATCCTGCAGTTGTGAATCCTCCCCACGGCTACAGACACTCTCCTCCTCCCCCTAATTAGGACTGGGATTCAAAGAGCACTGCAAGAAGCCACGGCTGGGGTCACCACAAGCTCACTCTTCCCCGTGTGTTACTCAGACAATGGAGTTTGCATTTAAAGGAGAGAAAAAAAAGAAAGGAGAATGAAATAAACCCCGTGCATGCTGCTGCTACAGCATCTTATCCGTGAAATGAGGATGCTTGCACATCTTTTGGCTCTTATCCAACCTGTTGGTAAGCAAGGGAACATTTTTATCTCTCCTGTCACTCGTTTAATTTGGGAATTGTGGCTTTTTTTTTTTTGCCCAGGAGTTGATGTCACATAAGAAGCAGGTGTTTCAGTAAATCCTGCTTTGCTTTTCAGTAAATTCTGGCTTGGCAGGAATTTCTCGTGAAGATCTGGCGATGTGGAATTGTGTTTATTTTGTTGTTTCGGAGACCACTGAGCACTGAAGTACCAACTAATTTTGGGCTGGATGCTCAAAGATCTCTTTGCAGAGAGATGGCTGCACATTCCCTGGAGATTTTGCCATAGTGTGATTGATAAATTCTTGAATTTCCTGGTTGCTTTGTAGCCTGGGATTAGCACAAGACCTGAAAAGCTGGGTGACGAAGATGAGCTGCCTTCCTCCTGCCGTCCTTGCAGCTCCTGAGGGTGACACGCAGTGCCCTGGGTCACCTCCCTGAGGTCACTCTGCTTCCTCTGCTGGGGCTCTTTTGGTTTGGAATTCTGTACGTTCTATGGGAAAACCAATTCACCACAGGCAGGGGTGGTTCCTGAAGCTTCCCCAGGGGTGCTAAATGCAGCCTGAGCCTCAGCTGCTGCCCAGCTCTTCCCAGTTTGATGACTGGAGCTGTTGCTTGGGAGCAGCTTTGGAGCTGGGAGCGAACCAAACCTTCGTGGTGCCATTCACCTCAACATATCAGGGTTTTTGGACTGCCTGTCCCCCATCAGGACTAATACAAATTACACTTTGCAATCCATTGGTTTAGGGACTGTCAGAGTCTTCCTCACAAAACATCACCTGCAATTTTTCCAGTCCCATCCAGCCTTCATCCCCTGTGGATTGCTGCCCAGTAGGTGGTGATGCGGTTGCATGTTGGGTTAATCCCAAATTTTTCAAAGGTTACCACTTTGGAGGGTTATTTTTTAAACTCCAGTTGTTTAGCAGCCTGTTAAATGTTAGTTTTAGTCTGTAGAGCAGCACCATTGCTTAATCAGTTGCTCTATAAACTAATGAAGGCTTAATCTTTTCCCACCCTCGATACGTTTCTTTTAGTAATCCCATTAGTTCCCAAAGGCTGGGAAGAAACAAATTACAGCTTCTCAAGATTTATGGGTTTGACATTTTGCAAATCCTGCTTTGTGTTCTTGTAGTTTTGGACAGAAGTTTTAACTTCTGGGAAACTCAACGATTCACTGACAAATTCCAAATAAACCCCAGGGTTGTGGTGAGGATTCTCTTGGTGCTTTTCTCTGGTTTCTGAGCTCTTCAGGTACTCAGCAGCTTCTCATAATTGGTTAGTGAGAATAAAGCAAATATCAGCATTTTCCAGTGAAGTCTAGATTTCCAGAACTCCTTGCTTTTAGGGACTGGGCCTGACTGCCATGCAGGCAGCTGAGAAAATGAGAAGCTGCTGCATGGATATGATGAGGGGAAGTCCAGGTTGAGTTGCTTTGTGCATTACCCTTTTATAGGGTAAATGTGGCAGAGGGAAAGGTGAAAATTGCTCCCTCAGCCTTTTGCCAGAGCGAGGCAGGAGCTGAATATGAAGTTTAACAAGGCTGGGCTTAAATCCCAGCTCTTTAGGGCCTCAGACTTGGTGTGGGAGTGAAGTGGCAGACAGGTGACGTGCTCAGGAGTGAATTAATGTCCCAAATGTAAATGTTGCCATTTGTCACAGTGATTATCTTGTCTTCTGCTGTAAAACCAACAAGGTGCTTTAAAAGGCTCTGGGGAGAAGCCCAGAGGGGGAATCTGAAGGCAAACTTTCCATCCATGATTTTCAGTCTGTCAAAGCAACATCCAAAGCTTCACAGCCACCCCTCAGGTTTTTTGGGGCAGCTGATTTCTCTGGTTTTGCCTGCTGAGAGTCGATTCTTCTGGCTCCGAATTTTCTCGGTCAGTTCCTGCAGGTTTTAAGATTTATTTCAGAGGAAGGGACTGAGCAGGGAATGAAAAGAGTGAATGTGAAGGGCTGGCTTGTATCCTTGGAGAGAAACCTGCAGGGCCAGGTGAGAATGGAATGGCAGAAACCCGTGGCAGCTTCACTCTCCTCCCCTCCCCAAAAACTCCCACCAGCTCCAGTGCGCTGGAAGGTTTTTTGGGGCTCTGCCTGTTCAGCTGTGGGAGAAGGGAGGAGAAAGTCTGATTTCTTAATATTGAAAGATGCTTCAAACCTGAGTTGGAAACCTGAATTCCTGCTGCTGGGAGAAACGTTTTAAGAATTTCTTTAAACTCTGGAAGTTTGGGTTCCTGCTGAAGTGTGGGGTTTGCTCTAATGGACCAGAGAAAGCAGTGGTAGCCTTTGGAAAGAGATTTTTGGCTCTTGATTTTACGTGCATGAGAAAATGAGGGAATGTGGAGTGTTTAAGTGAAGTTCCAAACACTGCTGTGCTTACCTGGGTTGAAATTCTAAGGGAAGAGTAAAATCTCTACATGGAGTAGTTCCTCCTCCTGTGAAATGTGATACGTTACCAGTTTCTGTATGCAAACCTCGGGGCTTTCAATTTTTGTGTCTGTGATAGCGTGAGCTGAATTTAATTGAAGTCTTAGGAACGTGGGTCTGTGTTATCTGCTCTCTTTCTTGCCCTCCTAAGATCTGCCGTGCTGTTCGTTACTCGAGCATGTGGCAATGGGCCTTTGGAATACAAATGCAAAATTAAGCCCAGCTTAATTTGCATTTAGAATTGATAAATGTTCCTCAAGACGCTGGCTAAAAAATAAAAAGCAAACAGCAAACCCTTTTCAGTCTCTCCCCTCCCAACCTGAAATTGTGGAGCTCAGACTTCAAAGCAGTTTGGACTCAACTTCTAATGAGCAAAATGAGATTGTTTCCAGACTTGTTTTTTACTTCAATTGCGAGCATGTGTTTGTTTGGGGTTTTTTTTAATTGGAGAATTGCAGAAGCAATTAAACAGTACCTTTTCTCTGGGTTTTGATGTTCCTATCTCATGTAGCTGAAATTTGGGTATCAGAGCAGGTTTGTTGTGGATGTAACTTGACAGAGAGCTTGTACAAGCTATCTAGAAAAAATAAGAAATAACTCAAAGCGGGTCTCTTAACTAGTGCTTTTTCTGCTTGCAGCTTAATTAATTAAAAAATTGGTTTAAAGCCAAATCACTGCATCCTATGAAAAGTATTTTCTCCAGTCTTGGTGGATATTTAAAATAGCTTTTTTCCCCCACGTTTGAGGGAGGGAGATGTGGCTTTGATGGGTTTTTCTATGCTGTTAATGCTTGAAACTTTTTTATTTGGGATGGGTGAAGCTTCCCTCTTGCTGGGCTGGAGCAGCCCTGGTCCTCAGGCCTCGCTTCTGCGGATGCGAGGAGTGTGGAGACAGGTCCTGCTGACAGGTCCTCATCCAGTGTGTAGGTTGAGTTTTAGGGGCATTTCATGTGTATCTGAAATACTGGGGAAGCCCAGCGATGGTTGGGGTCACTTTGATTGATTGCAGACGGAATCAATAGCAGAGAACTTGATGAGTGCAGTTGATGCCGTGATGATTTTTTGCTTTTTCTTTTATATCCCTTTTATACACTCTCTTATGTAGCTTTTATGTATTCTCAGTGCTTTTAGCCCACACAGTTATAATTCTTTAAGTTTGATCCCTTCCCTCACACCCAATATCCCGTTAAGCCAAGAGCCCAAACACCCTGGAAACCCCAGACCCCGAGGGCCTCTCCAGAACACATTCTGTAAACAAAGCCAGGCCCAGCCAGGGGAAGGTTCCTCGCTGAGATGGCAGAATGGAGTCCCTCCCTGGGGAATCTTTGATAGATGTGCTAATTAGCAAGGCCTGTAATTGTGTACGCAATCTATCGTGGGTGGGTGCATTTTCGGGGTGCATTTCGATGTGCATTTTGGCGCACCTGAGGATCCTTAAATAAAATACCGAGGTAAAAACCCCTTTTTCCCTCTTAACTGTGTTTAGCTCTCTTAATTTTAAGACCAGGAAAAGGCATCACAGTGACTTGGAGGTTCAGGGGTTGCAGTGGTTCCGTGGTTGCTTCAGGCCCTTGAAGAGAAGAACAGCTTGAGCTGGCCGTGGTGGGACTGTGGGGGCACAGGGGAAGATAAAGCTCAGCTTCCAGCAGCTCCCTGGGAATGCTGGAGTCTGCAGAAGTCAAACAGCAGCAGGCAGAGCTCTGCGCAACCCCCATGTGTATAAATCACCCCAAGGCACAGCAGAGCAGTTCAGCAGCGAGGAGTTTGCTCAGAGAACACCACGAGAGGCTGTCGGAAATGTGTGTTTGTGAGGGGAGGGAGCTGCAGGAGTTTCTGTAGGTTATTAGGGGAGTCTCGGACAACACACGCAGGAACTCGCACCAAAATGTGTTCTGTGAGTGCTTTCCAAACCTGCAGCTCTCAGTGCGGCAGCACCAGATGGTGAGGTAATAGGGGAAAATCTGGCCATGTATTCCTTGTGTGCCTGAAAGCCTGGATTGTGTCCTGAAGGAAGAGCAGCAGCATATGTGTGTTTATAAACATCACCCAGGCTGTGCCTGGGAGCAGATGGCAGAGCTCATTCCCAGCTCCAGACCCAGTGCTTCCTCTGGGAAGGGTGCAGGCAGCTGAAGGTTTGCTTCAAAAATGAAAACAAATCCTTGGTTACTCTGGCATTGTGCTGTCTGCTGGCTGATCATCATTTACCTAAGGGTTCATTGGTGTTCTAAGTCTCGAGGAGTTGATGCACCCAGTTTTCTCCTCAGGTGTCATAAATATGAGCCTGAATCTGTTGTGCACATCGAAAGAAACAGCAGTGAATTAATTCAGAATTAATATTCTTGTGAACAGAGCTTTATTTCGCTCTTGTGGGCTTCTTAAATGTGTGTACCCTGATTTCTCCAAACAATAGCTGTGTTTATACTCCCCATTTTTCATGCACGGGTTATTGCTTTGTTGTAGCCAAAATTTATTAGTCATATTAATAAGAGAACAGTTTTGAAAAGGACATGAAACTAATTGAACCGATTTGTTTGTTCTGGGGTTTTTTTGATTGTATTTTAAGGTATTGACTCGCAGTTATTGCATATTTTTATTTGTTTGCCCTTTACTTAATAACTTTGGCATTAGCATCAGTATTGCCAAAGTCAGCAGCTGGATGGATTTAGCCCTTGGCTTCAGGCCTTTGGGGTTTTCACCACGCTGGCTTCCTGCCCTGCAGCTCTCTAAAGATAAAACCCCAAACCCTTGGTGGTCCTTTCCTTTTGTGGGTGTTTTCAGCCACCGATTGAGATGCAGCAGCTGGGTTGTGATCTTAATTACAACATGCTCTTAGCTGACCTCAAAAGGTTGTTTCTCATCCCTTTCTGGAGACGAGGCACAGGTTTGGGACCTTTTCCCAGAGGTGAGGAGGCTGCTGTAGGTGCAGAGCTTCTGTGCTGATCTACACCCCCAGAGGTGCGAGCTTGGCTCCTGGATCTCACTGACTGCCTCAGGTTTCCCCTGGTGTCTGTGGTGTGGGGTTTTTCCTCCCCACTTTCTATTCCTCTATTGCTTCCAGCAGAGGTTTCCTGCAAGAAGATTTGAGCTTTCCTGCTCCTGCACTGCTATCAAAATTCTCTGAAGCCAAAACTCGTCTCAAGGCCTTGCAGATGCTGCTCTAGAGCACAATTTTTGCAGGGTTGTTTTTGCGGTTTTGAGGACTTGGCCAGTCCTTGCTCTTCTCAGGCCGAGCCTGTGGACTGGACAATTTGGTCTGAAATGTGGAAATTCGGGACCGTGAAGATTGCTGGGCAAACTCAGGAGTTCTACCATGCACATCCATGATTTTTGGGGGGGAAGATCGCTAGAGTTTGTCCTGCTCTTGCAGAGTTTTCCGAGGTAATTCAGGTTTGGAGCATCTGTGGTGACACAGGCTCAGCCACCAATGCTTCAGGCGAGGTGGCTTCTGCCTCTTGCTTTGCTTACAATAATTGTTACCCTGGGATATCCCTGCAGCTGAAGGGTTCCCTGTTTTCCCCACAAATTGTCACCACCAGTTCAGAGCTGGAGTGTCAAATGTGCTGGCTTTGGTTTATGGCAAAAAGAGAGAGCTTGAAATATTGTTCTCTAATGAGATAAATTGGGATTTGGCTGAGGTTGGAAAAATGAACTGTGAAATCCATGTAGATTGGATGGGTTCACTCGTCCCCCTCCAGCATTCCACAGAAACCTAATTAGTGCCTTTAAAAGGGAACATCATTTCCTCTGTTACTTTAATCAGGGGGTTGGGTGTTTTTGCTTTTACTGGGAATAACAGGTTGTGGAAAGGAAATACCCATACGAACGTTGTCTTGGATTTTATTTTGCACAAACCAAACTGAATCTGCTAATTTAAATCTCATGCAATGAGGCTGAGGTAATAATAGTCCTACTGCAAACCATGTGGCAGAGCCAGCTAGGATTTGTGGATTTGCTGTTTGGATTTTCGTCCTTGTGGAAATAAGGTGCTGCTCCAGGAAAGGCAGGACCAAATAAACAATTTTTTTTTTCCCTAGCTCCCATCTGTTGGTTTTTAACATGGTTTTATTGATGCACTTCTTCAAATAGTACCTTGTGTTTGCAGTTTGAAGTTGAGTCACCACCTCTGCAGGGATTTAAAAGCAGTGTGGATGTGGCACTTGGGGACATGGGTGGCCTTGGCAGTGTTGGGAGAGAGTTTGGACTTGATCTCTGAGGGCTTCTTCAAACTGAACCATTTTGGGATCTGATGCTGTAAGGATGCTGAAAACTGATGGTCCTGTTTCTGTGGTGTTAAGTGGGTTCTGTGTTTAGTCAGAGGTTATTTGAAAGAAAAGATAATTTTAGGAGAAACCTTTGGAGTGGCTGTTCCTCCCACCTGTAGAAATGGATGCCATGCTTCCTTCTCATCACAGGTCCTGCTTTTCAGGAGTTTTGTTACAGTTATTCAGGTTGCTGTTACTTTCTATTTATTGTTTTGTTGTTGTCAGACCCAGTTGCAGTTCCCTTGGAGTATTTTTTCCAGCTACCTTTATTTTCCTATAAATATTAATTATTTTCTTCAAGTCGCATCTCTGCTTGAATTTTGGCCCTGGTTTTTCTGTAGAGAGTGTCTGCCTAGTACACATTTGGGTTACTGCACTGCTGGCAAAGCCCTTTGTGTCCCTGGGAGCTCTCAGCCTTGGGGACATTTCTTGCTTCAGATTTTGGGTTGAAGTGGTTTGGGGTCTGTCTGATTGGAAAGTTTGTCTTGCTTTAAGGCTCCTGGCTCTCGTGAGTAACTTTCCCAGTAAGGTGACTTTTAAAAAAAGGGGAAAGAAAAGACGGGAGGGAAATACAAGGATTATTTTTAGGAACATGCCAGCGCTTGGAAAAGCAGCTGTCCACCAACGTACGAGCACGTGCATTAACTTTGGATTCATCCAGGTTTGTTTTTTATGGACTCACCACCCCTGGAAGTGTCCAAGGCCAGGCTGGATGAGGCTTGGAGCAACCTGGGATAGTGGAAGGTGTCTCTGGGGTGGAACTGGATGAGTTTTAAGGTCCCTCCAACCCAAACCAGTCTGTGTTTCTGTGATGTCACATGTGTGTGACAAGAGGAGCAACTGCATTTCCGAGTGGTCTGATGTTTCCTGCACAAAGAGCAGAGACAGATGGCAAGTCCAAACTCTTCGGTATTTTCAGGAAAGGAAATGTAAACCCCACACTCTGAGCTGTCTCCGAGGGCTCGTTTGCTGTTGCTGTAGGTAATGCTCAAATTAAGCCGTGATCACTCTTGACACAAGGAAATGCACACCCCAGCCACCGCAGCGCAGGAGGCTTTGGCAGGAGGGGATTTTTCGTGTTCATCAAAAGCACGTCTCTTCCAGAAGGACAACGGTTTGCAGATGAAAAGGGTTGGTGCTTGTGGAGGGGGATAAGCTGTTCCTCTCCATCTCTGTTCTTGGCTTGTGACTGTACAGAGCAGATCTGAGTGTGTACCTCGCATTTAATTAGAAAACCCAACCGTCAGCTGCTTTATAGCTCTCATTTCCAGGTAATGTTTTGGGATAGATGTATCACCCAGTAAATTTGCAAATAAAGCAAAGCTGCTCCTTGTGCAGATGGGGAAAGCTCAACTAAACCTAAACACCAAGTTTCAGATTATTGTGTTAAAAGAACCCTTCGGGCAATGATCCACACCCCCAAAATCCACAAACATTTGCTGCCAAGAGAAAGCTTTTTCCTTGGAATTTTGCTGGTTGAAAATGCTGCATCTCCTCTCTCAATAATTCTCATGATTGTAAGATTGACAAATAGAGTAGGTGCATATTAGAGAAGAAATGGTTGAAACTTGAGACTAAATGGAAGAGATTATCCTTTTGTAGGGTGTGTGTGGGTCTGATTCTTGTTCTTATCCATGGATTTCCTTCTTGGATTGCAGTGGAGAACTTGGGACGGGCAGGATTTCTGAGTTGACTCTGAAGTGCAAAACACACTGTTAACAATTAATTTATACATGTAACTGTTTTGGGGAGGGAGAGACAGATTCCCAGCAACAAAGGCATTGATTAATTTCAGTGGTTGGTTTTTTATTTCCTTGCAGGCTTTGGAGGTTTGATTTGGTGTGGTGGTGACAGTGTTGGCTTGTTCATATTCATGAGCTGCCCCACTGGAAACACATTCAGACAGCCTGAATTATCTTGTCCCCGGGCATTGCGTCGTGGGTCGTGGTGGGGGTTTCTCTAAAGTCCTCACTCCTTAATGCTCACCAGGAGAGTCGTCTTCCCTTCTCACAGAATCCCAGGCTGGGGCAGGAACCACGGTGGGCACCCGGTGGCACCTCCCTGCTCCAGCAGGGCCATCCCAGAGCCCAGGGCACAGCACTGTGTGCACCCAGCTCTGGAACAGCCCCAGGGAGGAGACCCCCCAGGCTCTGTGCACAATCTGTTCAGGGCTGGGCCCTGCCCAGGGCAGAAGTTGTGCCTCCTGTGCAGGGGAATTGCCGGGCTCAGGCCCTGCCCGTGGCTCTGGGGCCATTGCTGGGCCCCCGGAGCAGAGCCCGGGCCCTGCTCGGAGCCCTCCCTGCAGCCAGGGACAGCCAGGCCTGAGGGCCCCTCTCAGCTGGGGCTCCTCTCGAGCCTGAGCAGCCCCAGCTCCCTCAGCCTTTCCTGGGCACCGAGATGCTCCAGGCCCTCGCTCAGCTCCGCAGCCTCCGCCGGCCCCGCTCCAGGAGCTCCCTGGCCCTGCTGTGCTGAGGAGCCCCGAGCTGGGCACGGCACTCCAGAGGTGCCTCCAGGGCTGCCCAGAGGGGCAGGATCCCTCCCTGCCCTGCTGGGAATGCTCTTCCTGCTGCCCCCGGGATCCCACTGGCCTCCTTGGCCCCAGGACACTCTGCTGGCTCAGGGACAGCTCGGTGTCCCCCAGGTCCTTCCCCTCAGAGCTGCTCCAGTTGGTCCCCCCAGCCTGTGCTGGTGCCCAGGGCTGTTCCTGCCCAGGTTCAGGGCTTTTCCTTCTGCTCCTTGTCTTCCTCAACATTCCTGCACCTTGATGGGAATAACCCCTGTATGGGAATGTAGGTTGCAAGATCCACAGTTGTGACTGCTGGCAAAGCTACAACAAACAAATTAAGAAAACTAAACCTTATGATACATCTCACCTTCATCTCTGTTGTCCTGTACCTATGTTTTGGATTTCTTAGTGTCATATTTTATGTGTGGAAACCCAGAAAATAGCTCACTTTCCCTGGATACTCAGAATATTCCCTTTTTCTGAAAAAGCTCCTTTGGTTCTTCCCTGCTTCAAGCATCCAGCGTTGGGATTTATACTGAATCTGAATGTGCTAAGTTTCCTTTTTGGTTTTGGGTTTTTTTTTTCCCTTTAGTGTTTTGCTTTGAGATGCAGAACTAAAAACACATGGGATGTTTTCCCTCTCTGTAGCTTTTTATTTTTTCCAGTGTGTTTTGCTATTCTGTGTATATTTGGGAAGAACTGGATTGTAGTAATAGAGATCTGTAGTTCATATGACTTTGGCTGGACCAGCTTCAGTGAAAATGCTCAAATATTTAGTGCTGCAAGAGTTGTAGCTGTAGCCTGATGCGAGTTTATAAAGCAAAGAAGTTGTGTTGTAGTTAGTAAATAAAGAGTTAGTAAATAAAGAGTTAGTAAATGCAGAGTAGCAGTGTATTGGGTGGAATATAAATGTACATAAAGAAAAGCAGGAATTTTGGCCAGTGGGTTACAGCTGCTGAGAGGATTGTTCCCTTTCTTTTCTCTTTAGCTGTGTCAAAGGTTTGTGTGGCTTTAGGGTTTGGGGTTTTTTTGTTCTCTTCCTGCTGATTTGTTGTTTATCATTCATTTTGATGATTTGATTAGTTGCTTTGATGCCAGAGGAAATAGCAACCTCTTTCCAAGGCTTCCCTGTGGATCCCTGTATTAATGCATGACAGAGGCAGCAATTTCCTGTTAGTTTTTATTACCAACAGACAGGTTCTGCTCAAAGCTGGGCCTTGGTTTTCTATCCTTAACCCCTCCTACAAATGAACGTTCACCACGTTATTCCTGGACTATAATTAAGGAAGAGCCGAATTGTGGTGGCTGTTCCAGGGTTCCCCCTGCCTTCCTTTAGAGCTTACCAGGCTTTTATTCCTGGAAGTGCCTGGTTGGAATCACTGATTGCCTGTAATTTATCTGCCTGGGCCAGCCTCCAGCAGCTCTGGTGGCAATTCTTTGCTGTTTCAGGATTCCCTATATGTCCTTCGGGTCAGGTGCACTGTAAACTTCGAACAATTGGGAGGATGGAGTGGCTTTGCTGCAATCCTTGTTTGCCAGACTCACCAGGCTGTTGAGGTGAGGAGGAACTGGAAATTGGGCTGCCTGAATCAGAGGGTTGATGGATGTGAAAAGGGTGAAGAACCGGGTGGAACAGGCAAATGGGAATGTTGGAAGCTGCCTGTGAATACCTGAGTGTTTCACAGCATTGTTGCTCTTGTTCAGAGCTAAAATGATATTTTAATAACAAACCTTTAAGAATAAGATCTGTGGAGCATCAACACGCCTCACACAAGCGGGAGAAGTAATTAGCAGGGTGATCTTTTTGATGCACGTTCATTTTTCTTTTTTTCAGTGCTTGAGGGCCTCATTCTTGCAGTCAAATGTGGAACAAAATAAAATGACTGCAAGTCAAAATTGTTGATGTTGAAATTGTAAACAAGCTGTAAATATTTGACTGAAGGTAATCAACCGTTGACGTAAATTAACAGGGGATTTTGTCAATTTCCCCTTGCTTTGAAACTAGTTTTAACTATAAATCTTTGTCAAACATCTTGTGCTTGGGCCACAGGAGTTACTGTGGGCACTGCTTCAGCAATAGGCTTGGGATTTGTATTTTTAAAATTTTTTAAATTGTTTTGTTGGTTTTTTTTTTTTGTGTTGAGGGGTGGAGTTGAGGAAAACAAAGATTTAGATGAGATATTAAATTATCAGCGTGCTGTGAGGGCTGAGGAGCCGGAGGGTAAATAGGGTTTGTAGGGCTGTGCATGATAAATCAAATATGATAATGAATTCTTGATTTAGCAGGGAAAAATAATACACAGTTTGCATGATAATGCAGGTCACAAGCAGTGTTTTTACTTTCAAATGTTGATTAGTTAAGCAGTTTTTAAAAACGATGTTGCGTCCATGCTTGGGAACAGCTTGTCAGCATCTGTTTAGGGTTTGTATCATAATTTCTCCAAAGGGATGTCAAATGGAGGAATTCTGTTGACTAAATTACTGCAGGCTATTAGTTATGCTCTTGAAATGTATTATTACAAATGTAAATAATAGTCATCAGCTACAAGCGGATTGCTCCTCTTACAGCTTAGCTTATTTAATAAAAAAGAAAGGTTGTGGAACTCCTCAGAACCTTCAGAATTGGTCTGATTTTGTGTTTTCTGTGTGGAGGTGGCGCCTGCTCAGTGATTCTGGTGGAGGACAGGGGAGGGACCTGCAGTTTTCTCTTGACGGCTCTGATTCTTCATTCCCTTTTCCCCGCTGAAGCAGCATTCCCTTCATGAAACCTCCCAACCTTCTCCAGCCTCTGAGTTCAGCTGCTTTTCCTGCTGTTTTCTGGCAGGCTGAGGGAGAGGCCATTCTGGTGGCTGAAGTTTGAGGAGTGAACATGGAATAAGGTGGGTTTTGTCCTGCCAGGAGCAGCTGAAAATGTCCTGACATGGACCAGTCTGGCTTAGGTACTCACCTGAGTCTTGCTGGTCTTTGTCCTCCTTCGTCTTCACTCTCAACTGCTCTGTCGAGGGTGAGGTCCCTGTGAGCAGACCTGGGTGGCACTGGGTTAACTGGGTGGAGCGGTGTCCCTGTGGCCCCTGCTGCTGGCAGGCACAGGACAGCTCTGGCCAGCCGAGGAGAGACCACAGGGAGCAGATGTGCCTCAAGTGGAACCACTCAGTTTGGCCCTTCGGCCACGCTCTGTTTCGGGCTGAGCTTTCCGTGGCTGCTTTCCTTCCTGACGTGCCCCAGCATGACCAGGAGAACGGATGGGTTTGGCTGCCCTGTGACACCCTGTCCTGCATTTTCCCCCACCACTGGACATCTTGGAGTGTATGGAATGTGCAGAGCAGGGCCAGGAAGGGGGATGAGATCCACTGCTGGGAAAGGAGCCGGTCCTGCTGTTACAGCCGTGATTGCCACCAATCTCCTTGATAAAAATAAGCAAAGCCACATTTGCTGACTCTCCAGCCTTCCCTGCCAGTTCTTTCTGAATCATCAGCTTTGGAAAAGAGCAATAAAACTTGTGCAAAGTTCTTCCTTTCACAAATAATCACCTTCAAGTGTGACAGTTGTCATCTCTATTCCCCCACAGAATCGCAGAGCAGTTTGCAGTAGAACGGACCTTAAAGCTCATCCTATCCCACCCCTGCCATGGGCAGGGACACCTCCCGCCATCCCAGGTTGCTCCAAGAACATTTATCTTTGAGGGTAGCTAAAGATAAGTCTAAATTCTTGGCTTTTCCACTGCTCTTGGAATGATTCCTGGCCAGGTCTGGAAGCAGGTTATTTAACTTTTGTGAATTGTTTGTTGTGGAAAGGACACATTACAACTTCTTGGCCTGCAGGTTGTTCCTTGGGAAAATGTCAGAGCAACCTGGACCATGGAATTGGCCCCAGCTGCTGCTTCTTGGGTGTCAGATCATCTCAGTGTGGTTCTTTCACACACTCTTGGGCCACTGTGAGAGGAAAACCTCTTGGTTTTTCACTTCCTACTGCTCAGTGGAACCTGTTCTGCAGAGAAAATCTTCCTCGTGGTGCTTGTTAGAGAGTCTTCCTGCATCAGACAATGTAATATTCCATGTCTGCTCGGAGGAAGTCGGTGTGTCCCATCTCTCTGCCTCTCTCCAGGGTTTTCATAGAATCATGGAATATCCTGAGCCACAAGGATCAGCAAAGTCCAGCTCCTGGCCCTTATTGCTTATGACAAGTTTGGAGATTTTTTTTTTAAAAAACACCCCGTAGGAAACAACTGAATGCAGAAGAGGGATTTCTTTGTGTTTGTTTCTTTCAGATCTGTCATTCAGTGCCTGCTCACCTCCAAGACAGACTTAAAAGTAAAGAAATCCAGAGGTGTGTTCACCTTCAGGTTGCTTTGGGAACACCTGGTTGGTAGTTCTGGGGTTTTTACTTAAGCCTGAAAATCCCCTTTTGAATTCCTAGCAAATGGAAACTGTGCAAATGTGTTTCCTACTTAGAATGAGTAACATTGCTTTGAATTGTTTTGTTACAGGGTTCAAAAAAAAAAAAACAACAAACCATTGTGGAACTTATCTGAATCTTCAGTAGAAGAATTGGGCTGGTTTTGTATTTTCTGTGCGAGGGCAAGCTGGAGGTGGTACCTGGTCAGTGATTCTGGTGGAAGACAGAGGAGGGACCTGCATTTTTCTCCTCGTGGCTCCCATTCTTCATTCCTTTTTCCCCACTGAAGCAACATTCCCCACATGAAACCATCTGGATTTTTTTTTTCATAACCATAAATTGCAAAATGCAGTAAATTCTCATTTCTCCTTGCCCTCACTTTGTTGAACAAGGTGATTTCACTCTTTCAAGCTCTCAGTATTTCACCAACACATGGCGTTGGAGAGATCCTTGGGTTTTGGGAGACAAGGGAAGAGCCACTCATTTTTGGAGCACTGAACACTTCTCTTGTCCTTCTCAGTGTCTGCAGGGACTCAGAGCAAGATCTCTGCATCAGGTGGTGGGTGGTGCTTCAGAACAAAGTCAGGCAGTTACATTTTCTTAATTGGTTCCGATGATTCAGCCTGGAACATGAATCACCCCAGACAGGGAGCTGGATGTTTCCAGGGTGGTAAGAGCCAAGTAATTTTAGTTTGCCCCAGAGGCTAAATTGATGTACAGATCCAGTTCAATTAATTAATTTTTTTCTTCACACTCCCAGCTGTTCATTGTTCTTGTTCTGACAGTTTTATTTACTGGGAGCCTAAAAGGTCTGTCAGCACGGACTGCCTGGGCATCCTGTCAGATCTTGGAGGCAGCACCTCCTCACCACGTGCTCTGTATAAAAATGTCTTGCCTGGCCATTGGCTTTTTCATTTGCCTAAATTAGAAGATGTTTCTGGTGTCCTCTGAAGGCTGCTTAGTCCCAAACATGAGATCTGAACTCAGTGGTTTTGCAGGGAGAGATTTCTCACCATGCCACACGTTCTGCCTCTGCTGGTTTGTGTCCATTGGGGCAAACCTGGGCAAGGTGCCTCAGAAATAAAACTTTTTTTAACCATCTTGATGGCTAAAATTTTTCAGCAGGAATTTCTGCATGGAAAGGGTGCTCAGGCCTTGGCAGGGGCTGCCCAGGGAGGTTTGGAGTGCCCATCCCTGGAGGTGTCCAAGGAAGGGCTGGAGGTGGCACTCAGTGCTCTGGGCTGGGGACAAGGTGGGCATCGGGCACAGCTGGGACTCCATGGGTTGGGAGGGCTTTTCCAATCTCAATGATTCTGTGATTAAAAACTTCATTTTTTAAATTTTCTGGTGTTCATTTCAGTAGGAAAGCTTGCTTTCTGTTGGACTCACATGGAATTCTCGCTGTTGAAGCTTTTGTTTCGTGTTTATCCTGTTGGTGGTTGAGCTGTGTGGGAAAGTTTGCTGCAGGATTTCTTGTTTTGTTTTGCACATCTAAAATTTCTGCCAGGGTGGGGATGTTCACTTGATCCTGTGAAGCTCTGAGGGTGGGGAGGCCCTGGCACAGATTCCAGGCTGCCCCAGGATCCCTGCAAGAGTCCAAAGCCAGGTTGGACAGGGCTTGGAGCACCCTGGGATAGTGGAAGTGTCCCCTTTTCCTTCACTAATTATTTGCGTTCTTCGTAATTTCTGATGTTGTTTCATATGATTTCTTTAAAAAATTAAGTGTCTTTGCCTCACTTCAACGAAGTTTGAGGGTTTTGCCTCAGTTCTTGCGATTCAAAACTTTGTTTGACCTGTTCTTGGGTTAGTTAAAATTCAGGGCCTGTTTTTTTTCAAAGTGAGGTGGAGAGTTTAGTCGAGCCTTCCACTGCACCCTTCCAAATGTGAGCGCGTGCTCCGGAGATGAAAATGCTCTATTAGGGACTGATTAAAACATAAAATTAAATTGTGTATCATAATTTTAGCTCCAAGTTTAGATTAATTAAAAGCTAAATTGCCTATAACACCTTCCACTTTGATACTTCAGTGCCTTCCCATATGATCAGATGGAACTGGAAAGTTTAAACACTCAGCCGAACACACTTTTATATGAACAATGAGAATTAAATAGTCAGGTTTGGGCACTGCTCCATTAGGATTACAAGAGACACTGGTTATGAGAAATATCTTCATGTTTTACCCTGGAAGTTAATGTAAAGCAGAAAGAAGCATCCAGAGGGAAGAATTTTAAGGAATTCTGATGTCTTAACCAGTAAAATCATGTGCAGAAAACTGTTTTGGAAGTTGTTAAATGGAGTTTTAGAGACTCAGAATTCACAAGTCACTTTAATACTTCATTGTCTTTCTTACTTGCCAGTTAGCTCGAAGTTCTAGTCCAAATTTTAAAATTTCAGATCCTAGAGATTCTTAGAGGCATTATTAAATAGTTTTCAAGGTGCTGAGTGATGCTGAAAATGAACATTGGGGGATTGAACAGCGGATTTTGCTGGGGCCAAAGTGCATTTGTGTACAAAAGGGAGTGCCTATGCAGCCAAAGCTACGCTGAACATATTTTCCTGACTTGTTATTTATTCTTATTTATTTGGGGCCTTATTTCATCCCATTACAGACTTTGGGTGAAATCCTGGTGGATCTGGAGCTTCGTGTCAAGTGGTTTTTCCACTGCTGGCCTTTATTGCAATAATTCAGTCTGCAGGGAGGAGGACCCTGTCCCATGCGGCTCTTGCTTCAGTATCATTAATTTTACCATAATTAATCTGTTTACTGAAGTTTGTCCCTCTCATGCCCTGATTTTGTTCTTCCTTAGAATATGCAGCTGGCAAGCTGTTCTCCAGATTTATCACATGTGCTTCAAATGGTCTGAGGAACCAAAATGAAGACATTTTTCCTCAAATGCCTGACTGTCCTTGAAGCTTGGGGCTTTGCAGCAGACAGCCCTGAGTGGAAATGGATGAGGAGTTTTTCTTCTGGTTCTGCTCTGGCTTTCAGCAAACTTCCATTTCCTTGCCCTTCAGGTAGGAAATGGGGTGTATCCTACTATGAGGTGGAAAAGAGCAGCAGAACCAGAGAAGATAGTGCTGAAAAGCATTTGAGGATGATTTTTTTTTTTTTTTTTTAAGCTGCTCAAGTATTCCAATTACTGTATTTTGTTTTCTATTTTTTGGAAACAAGCCTGCTCACAGAAACGCTGGAATTCTGAAGTGCTGCTACTTCTCTTTGTCCCTAGGGAAGAAACTGCTTGGGTATTGCAAACTTAGTGAAGCAGAAATTTATGAGCAGCCTGATTTATGCCCTTCTGCTGGGGAGGAGGGATTCAAATAATTGGGAACCCCTGGGTGTAGAAACACTCGTTTTGTTTCTTCCATGTGTGGTGTGATGGCTGTGAAATGATCCCCCAAACATCCGGAGGGACCTGGGCCAGCTCCAGAAGGGACCCTTGGGAATCTCAGCAGGTTTAACCAGGCCAGGTGCTGGTGCTGCCCCTGGGTCGGGGCAACCCCTGGGATCAGTCCAGGGGATGAGCAGCTGGAGCAGCCCTGGAGAAGGACCTGGGGGTGCTGGGGGTGAGAGCTGGGACCCAGAACCCCCCCGTGCCCTGGGCTGAGCCCCCAGCGTGGGCAGCAGGGGAGGGGGGATTCTGCCCCTGTGCTCAGCTGAGACCCCACCTGCAGAGCTGCCCCAGCCCCGGGGCCCAGCACAGGGAGGAGCTGGAGCTGCTGGAGAGAGCCCAGAGGGGGCTCCAGGATGATCAGAGGGATGGAGCAGCTCTGCTGGGAGGAAAGGCTGGGAGAGCTGGGATTGTTCAGCCTGGAGAGGAGAAGCTCTGGGGTGACCTCACTGTGGCCTTGCAGGGCCTGAAGGAGCTGCAGGGAACCTGGAGAGAGACTCTTGACAAGGGATGGAGGGACAGGACCCAGGGAATGGCTTCCCAGTGCCAGAGGGCAGGGATGGATGGGATATTGGGAAGGAATTGTTCCCTGGGAGGGTGGGCAGGCCCTGGCACAGGGTGCCCAGAGCAGCTGTGGCTGCCCCTGGATCCCTGGCAGTGCCCAAGGCCAGGCTGGACATTGGGGCTTGGAGCAGCCTGGAACAGTGGAAGGGGTCCCTGCCCATGGCAGGGGTGGGACTGAGTGAGCTTCAAGGTCCTTTCCAACCCAGACCATTGCATGAATTTATGGTATTTGGGATGTTTGTGCTCCTCAAGGCAGATCTGTGCCCCTCTGGCAGCTGTGTGCACCTGCCCAGCAGCAAGGAGGCAACGAAGGCACCGCTAATTCCATGAGCCTCGCTCCTTTAGAGCTCTGTAGTCCAGGATAAACATCTTCCTGCCACTGCTTTGCTCATCCTTAAAAATTAAATAATCCTTCAATTATTAAACATTATTAGATTGCGCTCACTGATTAATTTATTAACCAGCAGTATCAATCATGCTGTTTTGCTGGCTGTTATCTATTGAATTAGAAACCAGTTTGTAACAAACAATAATGATTCTTACTCCTGACGTAACAGACGTTTCCTTTACTGGTGCCATAAATTCCCTTCTGCTGCTCCTTTAGGAAGTGTGGCCTGACAGTAATTAAGCAGTAATTGGTGTACGAAGGCAGGAGCTGTTCCCAGTAGCTAAGTATTGTTAGAAAATAATTTCATTTATCCAATGGTATTTCAGCAGTTCTAACCAATTCTGGGTTTATTATGTGCCATATGTCTGCCCAGCAGGACTTGGGAGTGGGTTTAGCAAATGCAGTTGTGCTTTATTGGATGCTGATTTTAAGAGCACCTTTTTTTGCTCACCAGGGGATATAAATATTCTTCTTTCCCTCCCATGAATGTTGCTCTCTCACCCCGCCTTCTGCATGGCTTTTGGTTCATCAGCTCTTGTTAAAGCACGGGATTTTTGAGGAAGGGGAGAGCTGTGGTCACTCCATTTTTGTCCCTTAAGGGTGAGTTTTGGTCAGAACTCAGACCTGAGGAGTAACAGCAATGGCAGAGCTTAGCTGAGCGTGGACACAAGTGAGTTACAACCAGCAGCTGCTTCTGCATGTCCATGGACAAGCCTGACACAATATTTTGGTTTTCCTTTATTTTTTCATGCTTTCTGCCTCTTTTTTCTGTGGTTTAATTTAGGAAAGCCAGTCTTGATGACATTTGCACGCAAGCCTGACCATGTGCTGCCCCTAAGCGAGGAATCCAGGGGTTCTGCTCTTGTGTGGGAGCACAGGTGTTGGAATGACTCCTCTGTGGCAAGACAAAAGATTTGTGTTGGTTGAAGAATATCCTGGTAGCCTTTAACTGCTGAAAGCTGACTTAAAAAAATCTCTTTCTGCCCAAAAAACCTTCGCTCTTGTTGCATGCCAGTGATGAACGAGCCTGATAGAGAGATTTAGCTGGTGGAACTACCAGACACGGACAGAACCCATTGGGGCTGGTTTGTCCTCAGCATTCCTGCTGGGATTAACGTCCCCTCCTGGTGGGGAGAGGAGGAGAGCAGTGCTTTTCCCATCTCTGAAGGGTGTGGGGCACTGCCTCTGCTGCTGGAGGAGGAGAGAAAACGCAGGAATGATTTCCCAGGGAAAGGTCAGAGAGGTGAGTTCGTGGGAGAGGTGAACCTGAAGCAGTGATGGTGAAGTGTGGAGAGTTTCTCTTTTTCTTAAACATTTGGACTGCATTAAAAGACTTCTCAATTTCTCCACAGAAACACAGGAGGTGGAAAAACATTTTGTTCATTTTTCCCTGGGAATTAGTCCCACGCTTTCCCCCATTGTTAAGATTTCATACAATCCAGGGGAAATTCAGCAGAGGTTTAATGGCAAACGTGTAAATAATTCCTCTCTGAAGAATAACTGAGTAATTCCAGGACTCTCAGCCTGGAAAAGGAATGACAGAACAAGGATGTGATGGAGCTGTGGAATGACTGAAGGGGAAGGGGGGCAAGGATAGATAATTCCCACATTTCCAATGCAAGCACTGGGCTGTCAACGCATAAAATAAGTTGTTATTGATTTTTTTCCTGTAATTCCTTTTTTTTTTTCCAACTTGATTTTGTGGTCCTAATAATCTCTGTTTGGATACATAATCAGCCATAGGTTTGTCCTATGGGAAACCTTTTGTCTTTGCAAGGGTGAAAAAAGATTTCATGGGCACTTTAATTCTTCGAAGGTGGCTTCCTTTTCCTTTTCTTCTTTTTTCTTTTCCTTTTCCTTTTTTCTTTTCCTTTTCCTCATTTTCCTTTCCTTTTCCTTTTTTCCTTTCCTTTTCCTTTTTTCCTTTCTTTTTTTTCCTTTCCTTTTCCTTTCCTTTTTTCTTTTTCCTTTTTCCTTTTCTTTGTCTTTTCCTCCTTTTTTTCCCTTTTTTCTTTTTCCTTTTTCTTTTTCCTTTTCTTTGTCTTTTCCTCTTTTTTCCTTTCCTTTTTTCTTTCCTTTTTTCTTTTTCCTTTCTCTTTTCTTTTCCTTTTCCTTTTCTTCCTTTTTTTCCTTTTCTGTTTTGCTGTTACTGTTTATACAGCTGGTATGAAAACTTCTCTGACAGATGTTAGAACAAGGATGTTGCTGCCTGTCCTATTGTAGGATCAGTAGTAGGGTGTGGAAACTACTCTAAAACCTGAGAGTTTCTGCCTCTGTCCCTATTCTTATTTCCAACACAGATGAAGTCAACAATTATTTGGAAGTAAAGCCAAAATTTTGCTGTATTGCAATTCTTTTTTCAAATGTAAGAGGCTCTTATCTGTAGAAGGAAATTTGTAGTAGTCAATTGATTCTAAATCTGTATTTTTTTGTCTTCTCTGAAGCAAGAATTAAGTTTGAGTTGTTTTTCAGAGATCCCACCTTCTGTTTTGCAATTCAGCCATTTGTTAGGTTTTTTTTTAAATGGTGAAGTGAATTTAGTTTTAATACCGAATTTATGGTCAGATTGGCCATTTAATTAACTTTAGACAAAACTTTCATATGAAATAGGAATGGGCTTGGTGTCCTGCCACAAACCAAAATTACTCTGTGTTTTGGGACGCTCTGAATTGGATTTCAGCAATGTTATGCTGAATTATGCCATGGAATGAGGGGATGTGGCAGTGTAAGATGATTTTTGAACAGCAGCGGCACGAGTGATTGGAATGATGAGTGTGGAGGTATTTATGTGAAGTTTTTTTGCATAATGAGAAGGGAGTGAGTTATTAGGGGAGAGACAGCAATGATCCAGCTCATAAAGGCTGTGCTCAGGAGAATAATTTCATTAAATACTCCAGCAGATCAGTAAATCCTTCAGCTGCCTTTTGCAGAGCAGTCAGAGAGTTGATGTTCTTCTGGGAGGAATTCACCTCCTGCTTCTTGTCTCCTCCCTCCACCCTGACATTTTGCTAAATCAATTTATTGCCTGGCAGAGCCTGCAAACAAAGCCTTCCAAGGCAGTAAAGATCCCATCCACTTAGAGGCCTTTTCTGTTAGCATCCTAAAAATGCTGTCACTGACCCTCGGGTTGGAGAGCAGCCTGTCCCCTCCAATCTCCAACTCCCTGGGCTTCCCTGCCCTGCTATTCCCTCTGCCTTAACAAGGATTTTCTGTGCTCTGCTTCCCGATTTTCCCATCAATCCACTGACCTCACTTGGACTTGGTGCCAGGTCTCTGTGGCTTTGGGTTCTTTGGGATCAGAGGCCTTCTGTGTCGGTGATCTCAAAGAGGGAGAACCATCCCTTAATAAATACCCACTCATACGGAATTCAGCTGGAGGAAAGGAAGGAAAGGGAGGAATGAATATGAGTTGATTCCAGTTTATACAGGTGGGACAAGGATTTGGTGTTCTGGTGAAAAGTGGAGGGAAGATGGGATGAATTCAGCAAATAGTGTTGGGAAACTCTGGTGCTCTTCCACTCCTTTGGATTATCCAGCAAAGTTTTAATTCTCAGAATTTTGTACGCCATAAATATTCTTGGAGAGTGATTCTGGTTGTTCCTTACGTGAGCACAAATCTGAATTTGAAGTGACTGAAAACCTGGTGTCCCTGCCCATGGCAGGGGCTTGGAATGAGATGATTTCAAAGATCTTTCCCAACCCATTGTATGATTTTATAATTCCCTTAAAGAAAGCAAGATATCAACCCCAAAATCCAGATTCTTTGAGCACTGCTTCCTCCTTTCAGGAATTTAGAAGGAGAATTTATTAATTTAGCAGGATAATTATTAATTTGAGTTGAAAAGAAATCTGGGGCAGACACTAAGACATTGAGCAGTCAGGGTAATTTCATGTTCCTAATGAATTTGAAAATTCCATATCTTGTTAAACTTCCAATTTGGAGCAGAGCTGGTAAAATATCCTGAGCAGAATACTTTTATTCAAGTATTGATTAACATTTTTGGCTGTTATTTTCCATTTTGGACAGCCTGCTCTTCAGCAGACATTGAGGAATATTTATGTTTGGGAGGGAACTTGGGACCAAAATAGACAAACATTTAAATATGTCTTTTAAAAATCAGTTCAAGCTCAAATGATTTTTTAAAGCAATTTCAATGACACTGAAAGTGGAGCACAGTTCCAAAGAGCAGCTGTGTGACATTGATGCATTTCCTGGTTTTCCATTATAAAATGGTGGGGTTTGGGATGAGCTTTACTCCACCACCACCTGTACAAGACTTCAGATGTCTTGTGGTTAAAAGTTGTAAATGTGGTAAAAATTGGGGGGATCAGTTGAGCAAAGGCCTTTCCTTGTGAGAGTGTGCAGAAAAACAAGTCTCACAGTGAAGGGCACGAACCAGAAACACCAGGATTTTATTCCTAAAAGAGGGGCCAGAGCACAGAAACCCAACATCAGCTTCCATAACTTCCCTGAGGTTTTCCTGGTGGGACATCTGCCGAGCCAGATTTTGCAATCTGCCTGCATCACATGTGAGGTGTTTATGATTGCACACTAAGTGGTACCTAAGGATGCAGATTTGCATTTCTGCCTCTCTGCATTTGTTCTATAAAGGTGTAAACGATGATTAAAGCATCAGGAGAATGGTTCATGCATAAAAGATTAGAGGAGGAGCTCAGCAGAACCTGGAAGCTTCAGTTCCAAGAGTGGAGAAGGCTCTCTGTGAGGATGTCTCCAGAGATTAATTTCAGCACTAGGATAATGTGGTTTAGAGCCATGATTGAGGTCTCCTGTGAGGAGGTGATTTACGGCCACCTTGTTAACAGGAGGTGTTTTTCCAGGGTAAATCTGGGGGTGTTTTGAAGAGTTGCTGCCCTCCCATCCCAGTAGGTGTCCAGTCTAAGTGGCCTCTGAGGAGGTTTAGCCAAAGCTGGGTTCTCATGACCTTTTTTCAAAGCATTGCTCTCATTCTCACTTTGATATCTTCCTTTCCCCCTTGACCTTTCAAAGTGGGACAGCAGAAACCAAAATCCTGTCATGTGGTGCTGTAGGCCTTAAAAAAGTCTGCTCCTACCATGTTGAAAACCATCTTATTCCCTCAAGATGCAATTAATGAGAAAGCACTGAAAATTTAAACTTCAGAATCGGGGCAGGGCCGTTCAGCGGCACTGATGTCGTTACTGTGATGTTCTCCACTGTGCAGCCTCAGACTGTGTCCTCAGGTCAAGTGGCCCTGCTTCTGTCTGGATCCTATTTTGGATAATTTCCCAAAGGCCTCTCTACGGATTTTGCCTTGATTTTGATGGCTTCCCTCCAAGGCTAAACATCTTATTGTTATCAGGATACTTTGTCTTGAAAGAGATTTTTTTTCCCCAGTTTTCCCCCTTGGGGAGCAATGCCTCACATCAGTTGTGTGAATCAGGAGCCAGCTCCAGGAAAAAGCTCTTTTCACTGCAGTAACATATCCTAGAAGTCCTGAAGTTGGAAAAGCCCTCCCAGCCCACGGAGTCCCAGCTGTGCCCAATGCCCCCCTTGTCCCCAGCCCAGAGCACTGAGAGCCACCTCCAGCCCTTCCTTGGACCCCTCCAGGGATGGGCACTCCAAACCTCCCTGGGCAGCCCCTGCCAAGGCCTGAGCACCCTTTCCATGCAGAAATTCCTGCTGCTGTCCAACCTGAGCCTCCCCTGGCCCAGCCTGAGGCCGTTTCCCCTTGTCCTGTCCCTGTTCCCTGGGAGCAGAGCCTGACCCCCCCCGGCTGCCCCCTCCTGTCAGGGAGTTGTGCAGAGCCACAAGGTCCCGCCTGGGATGTGTTGTCACTTTTGGAATCAGGACATTGTTGAAAGAGCACGATTTAAGCCCAAGTTTCCCAAAACCAGACTGCCTTATGCTCAGGTGTAGAACCTTCTCTCTTCTCTGTTGTGTGCTGAGGACCAAAGTGATGGAAAAAGACTAAAATTCAGATTGGGTGAGGTAAATTTCTTACTCCAGGCAGTTTCTTTAGCTTGGAACAAGTGCAGAGAAGTGTGAGGAAACTCACACTTCATTTATGGGCTTTTATATGTTTTACTCAGTTTATACCACACAGCTGGGGGGAAAAAAATCAAACATATCAATTAGCAGCTGAATGAAGCCATTAATCTGTTCTGCTCAGCAGATATTCCTCTGATTCACTGCGTGTTTTGGAGACAAGAAATGTGTCCCTGACCCCTGTACCTGAGGTGAGGTGCACAGCACTACCTGGGATTCCCCCGCGGTTCCTGCAGGCAGTTTGCAAAAGCCCTGAAGCATGGAATGTCCTTGTTTTAATCTGCATAATTACATCTATTGTTGTTAGGAGAGGTGACAACTGAGAGTAGAGTGTTTTCTCTGTTCTGATAACTTCCTGAACAAGGCCGAGTGTTTAGCTGGCACGAGAAAGATTTCTTTGTGTGTATTCCTGTCTGTATTCCTCTAGGACAGAAATATTACAGTGACATGGGAAAAATTTGTTGCTACAGCAGCTTTGCTGATCGAGATTTTAGGTGATGTCTGTCATGTCTCTTTCTTGCAGCAAGTAATCCTTGAGAATCTTCCTTTTCCATAGTTTAAGCTGCCAGAGGGCAGGGCTGGATGGGATATTGGGGAGGAATTGTTCCCTGGGAGGGTGGGCAGGCCCTGGCACAGGGTGCCCAGAGCAGCTGTGGCTGCCCCTGGATCCCTGGCAGTGCCCAAGGCCAGGCTGGACACTGGGGCTTGGAGCAGCCTGGGACAGTGGGAGGTGGAACTGGATGGGTTCTAACATCCCTTCCAGTCCAAACCAGTTTGATTTCTGAGGTAGGGGTGGATTTTTTTGGGCTTCTTGTTGTGTTTGACAGAGGAGTGCGAGGTGCACCAGTGTCCTTCCTGAGCCCTTGTCCTTCTCTGGTGTCTCTTTTCTGCCATGATGGCAGCAAACCCTGTGTTTAATGCTCCGGGGGTTTCCTATTGTCCTATATAATGTCACTCCAATTCAGGCCCTCTTCCTCTCCCTCCTAATGCTCCCCAGCATTTTGTTTACTTCAGCTCGGTCCCCACAGCCGCTCCCTGTGCCGCCTCCTCTGAGGGGAAAATAGCTGAAAAGCTCACAAATTCCCAGTCCCTCTCTGCATGCATGAATATCTTACTCGTCCCAATGTGCCTTTTTATCCAAATGAAGATTCCTTTCCCGAGCTGACCAGGTACTAAATGCATTGAGATCCTCACAGAGCTGCTGGCAACGCTCTGCTTGTAGCCAGGGCTGAACTCTGGAGCTGGCAGACTTTCACTTAATTCCACACTCTGACACCTTCCCCTCCTCAACCAGCTGTAGCAAAGTGCGTGGGCCAGCTCATCAGGCCTTGTAGCTCGTGGTTTTCGATTGTTTTTACAACTGAATTGCATTAAAATTGTGTTTCCCACAGTTTAGGCTTTTATTTTGGACAGCCAGCCTCACACCCCATGGCACTTTCCTTTCTCTCCCACTTCTCTTTACACGTTTTAGGACAAAAGCCACAAAAACTGAGGGAAGAGATTCAAAGAACCCCTAATCCCAGGCCTGCTGCCAGCCCCATGGAATATGTGCCTGGACTGAAAGCCATCTTTTTTGACACTGAATGAAAACTAATTTTACCTTTAGAATGGATGTTTCTTGTCATTCTATTGTTGTGTTCTTGCTGCCGGGGCCTTTTTTGTCCCTCCCCATGCTGGCAGCCTCAGGACACTGTGGCCAAAGCCCCAGGAGGGGGCACATCACTGGGCACTGCTCACCTGGAGTTACCTCTCTGCTGCAAACCACAGGAATGCCTCTTCCTCTTTCTTCAAAGGAGCTCCCTCAGGATCCTGTCCAGAGCTCCACCCTCTCTCCTGTAGGAATAATCATGACTTCCAAGCCTGTTCCCTTTCCCCTGACTTCAGCAGTGAGCAGGACTCTGTGCTGGGTGTCACCAGTTCCCAGCAGCTGCTGTTTGGTGGCATTAACAGCCTTGCTGGCATCTGCCAGGTTCACCCCCGTGCTTCTGAGGTGGTAGAATTCCTTCTTGAAGCGTTGTGGACAGAGCAGCTTCCAAGGTGGATTGGCCTTGCTCACTCTTCCACAGAAAAGGAAAGCCATGGCCCAACTGCCCATCATGAACTTGGTCTTCTGTGTTTTCCTCCCACCTGAGTGCCTCGGGTGCCCTCTGCTCTGTGCCCTTGTCGGACTGTGAGGGATTCGTGCCCTGAGGTCTCTGCTGCTGAACCTTGCACCAGTTTATATTGCTGCAGGTGAAAGAGAGCTCTTCTCTAATTTCTGAAGTTTGGTTTATTGTCACAGAACTCCAGGATGGTTTGGGTTGGAAAGCCCATCCAGTGCCACCCCTGCCATGGGCAGGGACACCTCCCACTGTCCCAGGCTGCTCCAAGCCCCAATGTCCAGCCTGGCCTTGGGCACTGCCAGGGATCCAGGGGCAGCCACAGCTGCTCTGGGCACCCTGTGCCAGGGCCTGCCCACCCTCCCAGGGAACAATTCCTGCCCAATATCCCATCCAGCCCTGCCCTCCTTCAGTTTAAGGCCATTCTGCCCCATCCTGCCCCTCCAGGCCCTTATCCAAACTCCTTCTCCAGCCTCAGAGGTTCAGATCCGATGCCTGAACTTGTGCTAATGCCCTGGCAGGAGCGTGGTGCCTCGTTTGTGTGCTGCTTCCAGCCTATTCAGCTTCACCAGCTCAACCTAACGTCTTCTAAACACCAGGGTTTTTAATGGAATTCATGGAAATGTCAGCTCAGTACCAATGAAAATATCAAGCAGGATGATGAAAAGTGAGTGGAAGAGCGGGAGAATGTTTTCAGGAGCCTGTGGACGTGTATGGGCTGTCCATTCCTTGAGTGATCTCTGCATCTCTGAGTGCATTTCCTTGTTTGCTTTTGTCCATTCTCCCACGTCTGGCCTCAGTCAGAGACAAACTTGTGACCTTGTGTGGGTGTGAGGGTGCTGTTCATTTAAAGACTGTCAGAAAACAACGGTGTTTTTTTCCTTTATGAGATGTTACAGGAAATTGGTGAAACAATCTTATTTACTTTGACAGCTTTTGAAATTTGAGAATAGCCCTCTTTTCAAACATTCCTCTGAGTGATGTGTTATTGCTGGGTTGTTAAAGCTCTGCTTTTGGTGGTGTTCCTGGATTTCCTTCAAGGATCTTATTGTTACTTGGATATCTTAATACTTTCTTAAATATAAACATTTGTAAACCCATTTTGGCTGATCTTCTTCTAGAAATAACCACCAACACAGGCCCTAGGAGTAAAGGATCTAAATAAACAGTGAGATGTTTCATGTCCAACAAAACTGCTTAACCCATTCCAAGGGATGTGCAGCATTCACACTCAGGGAATGTGCTGAAGTCATTTAAAACGTAGGATTGAGGTTCTTGTTGTGCATCACTCCCCTCCTGGCTGTTCCCTCCACCTCAGATTTGCTGGTGACGATGTGGAATTATCTCTGTTGCACAACACTGGGCTGAGGTGCAGGGCTTTTCCCTCGATGTCCTTGAAGATCCCACCTTCATCTCTCTTCTGTTCCTCAGAACCCATTTCTTGCTGCATCTTTGACCAAGGAGATGCTTGAGCAGATCAAAACCCACATGTGGGTGTTTAAATCCATCTCCAGCAGCTCTGGCAGGTGCTCGGTGCCAGCTGTCCCTGGATGAGTGCCCTGTGCCCATCCCGGTGTCCCAGCACGTGGGCACACCCCACATCCCCCTGGCTCTGGGTGTGTGAGCCACCCACACATCCAGCAGAACAAAACAGGCTGGAAATGCCACATCCATTCCTGCATTCAGCAGCGGGCAGAAGCCCTTCTGAGTGTCTGGAAGGGTGGAAGAGAAGGATTTGCTTGGGAGATGTGGAGGCCAAGTGTCTTGGGATAGCCAAGCTGGGTGGATGAGAGCGCTGGGTGTTCTGTGTTTTAAGGAAAGCAGGAATCCAGAAAATCCTGGAAGTGGAACGCTGAGTGTTGGGGGTTGATGATTCAGCACTGAGGTGTGGGGGTACCTGGAGAAACAGAGGTTCAGGAGATGGATTTACGCAATTGCCAGAGGGCTGGAAAGCAGCCGGAGGGATGAGGAGATTCAGAAGGTGGAGTGGTTAAATGGAGATGGATAAATCGTGGAATCATAGAACGGTTTGGGTTGGTTAAAGCTCATCTTATCCCACCCCCTGCCATGGGCAGGGACACCTCCCACTGTCCCAGGCTGCTCCAAGCCCCAATGTCCAGCCTGGCCTTGGGCACTGCCAGGGATCCAGGGGCAGCCACAGCTTCTCTGGCACAGTGAAGAGAGGGAAGTGATTCCAGCTTTGTGAAGCCTTTTAAAAATGTCAAGACATGAGTAAAGACTTAACTGCCTCCTTTCCCTCCCGGCCAACAAGCTCAGAAATCAATCCAAGCACAATCAAAACACGTAATCACCTCAATCGTGTTCAGTGCCTATTAAGAAGCAACAAGAGGGATTTTTAAGGGTAAGATCCCCCCAAAATACTGGGAAGGAAAATCTCGGAGTGGAGGAGTGAGGGAGTGCTTGAGGCTTGAGAGGTGTGGTGTCAGATCTGGGAAAGCTTGGAGAGCAGAGGGGCACGAGAGGGTTAATGATGGGGACACGTTGGTTTGATGTGCAGAACTGAGAGGGAAGGAGGAGATGGGGCAAGGCAAGACCCCCTTTGGGCCTGGGGTGCTGTTGGATGGGAGCAGGAGGAAACTGAAGGTCAGCCTTGAGGAGCAGAGGCAAAAAGGAGATGCTGAACAGCAGGGATGTGCTTAAAATAATGACAGTCTGGCCTGGGGCTCCATTGACAGACTCCAATCCAGCTGTCCAGGCCGAGGAGGCCTCCCAAGAAAACTGGTGAGGTGTGAGAGGGGTCTAAATGTACCAGGTTGGGTATCTGAGGTTGGTTGTGTTGAAGTCTCCTGGTGCACATGGCTCAGGGGTTAAACAAATAATCTGTGATTTCAGTGCAGAATGTGGTCACTGATAACGTACCAAGCACCTGATAAAGATGAAACTTCTGTTTTCCTGCTCTTTTCTAGAAGAGAAGCCTGAATTCCTGTGGAATGGTTTAATTTTTGATGGGCTCTGCTGAAGAGCCTGGTCCCTGGAGGGTAAAAGCCACAAGGGGGGTGTCCCTGGATTAACCCTGCTGGGGGTTAACAGCAGGTGGGCATTGGTGGCAGAAGGAATATTTGGGATTTATTGGGAGTGTCCCAGTGCATTTGTCTTTTAAGGGACTTTTGAATCCTGCTGTAGATTTGTGGCAGCTCTCTGGCTTAAGCAGCCTTACTGTTTGCCCTCTGGCCTAACTTCCAAAGCCAGGCCTAACTTCTGGCCCAGTGATATCCAGAACCACAATCTTCAGCTGGTTTTGGGAGTGGCTGGATGAGATCTCTGCTCAGGGGGTGTGCACATGTTAATTCTGACACGTCATGCCCTGAGCTACTCAAACACAGCTCCTGCCACTACTCCAGGGTGTATTTAACACTACTCCTGGTGTAGCGACTACAGGCAGGTAGAAACGCTCATTTTCTAGAAAGGCGACAAGTTTAGTGTATTTATTTTTACAAAATTTAAATAAAAATCCTCTCAGAGAAGGGAAGAGACAGCATATAAATTCTACTTGAGAAAATGTCACTTTCCTCAGTAAAATGAATCCACTTAAATTAAACTGAATTAATCCAGGACGTGTTCGTTGCCCCGGTTTAGTTTGGGAAGTTTCCATTTTTATAACACCAGTCAGGTTTTCAGCCATAAGATGTGGAGACAGGTCCTGGTGTCCTGCAAGGAGCACTCAGAGGGGCTCCTGACAAAACATCTCCTGGTATCAGAGAGATTTTACTCCTTGGATTCTCTCCTCTGTGTTGTGTAATCCCAGGGAAGGATCCTTGGAGAGAAACTGCTCTGGCAAGGGAGAAATGGAGAGGTTTTTGGGATGGAATCCAATACCTGTCGTGCAGTAAAAGCAATGAAACTGATCTTTGGACTTTTATGTCGAATTATATTTTCATTATTAACACTTTAATGTGTATCTTTAGCTCTGTGTGCATATTTTGGGAAGACAAAGGTTATTGAAGAGCTAACTGAGCGACTCCTGCCTAGTATGGGTTGGATTTCTTTTAATCTTTTTATGTTAATGTTAATTTTCAGCTGAAGTCTCCTGGCTCTGATGTCAGGTTTAGGATATCTTTGCTCTCTCCTCTTTCTGGAGGCACCATCTGCACAGCAGGAGTCTCAAATGAACAATGTCCCAGCCACACAACTTCTTTCGTGACTCAAAACCTTCTGTGAAAACAATATGTTATAGGTGAAGTCCACACAGAGGAGTTGGAAGCAAGAATAAATAAATTCGTAATGCATGAAAAAACGGGGTTTGTGGACAGGGATGAATGCTGAAGAGCTGCAATCCTGTTAATCCATCCAATAGCTGCATTACTTGTTGAAAAGACAGGAAATAAATCACCTCTAGAGATGGAAGCAGGAAACAAAAGTGCTTCTCTCTCCCTCAGTTATCCCATAAAGCTCTTCTCTAGTTTTGTGAGTTGAGTTTTCTCGGTGCAAACTTTCTGTCTACTTGTCCACCTTCTTTGCTCAGTGGGGATCAGCAGCATTAAATCGTTTTAATCCTGTAAAACATCATTTATAGGATGTTCTGCTGGCAGAAGGGTGGAAAAAATACCCTTGGGGTGTCTGGGAGGTGTCCCTGCCCACGGCAGGGGTTGGAATGAGCTGAGCTTTAAGCTCCCATCCAGTCCCTTTCTGGGATTCTCTGGCTCCCACTGGTACACAGAGGCAGAAAATAAAGAACTTTATAATTGATGGAATGCAGGAAAACAGCAGGTTTGGGGGGTTTTGGGGGTGCAAAATACTGAGATAAACTTAGGGATTCCTGCATTGAAGTTAAAATGGCTCGTTAATTAACTTTTACATTGCATCTTTCCCAGGCAGGCCCAGGGGCAGCTCTGGCGTTCTCACTGAAGTTTGAAATGACCTTTTTGAGCTCTGTTACTGAGGCTTTACTGAGGCTTTGCAGTGGCACCTCATCGACTCCTAGAGAGTCATTTCTGCAAGAAAGGCACAGAAAATACCAAGCTTAAAGAGTGGGGCAAGGAAAGGAATAAAACCAGTAGTCCTTAGAAGAATGTGGGCAAGCAGGAATATTTGGAGATGAACTATTTGAATGCAGATACAGAGAAAATGCTGAGGAATTTCAAGCTGCAGGTGAAATTTTAGTTCAGATCCTCATATAAATTGTCACCGTATCTTTCTTGTTCTTGTGTCTTTGCTTTCTAAAAATGCTGCCTCCAAGTAAAGCTAAAAAGTAAAAAAGTAAAAAAGTAAAGCTCGGTAACACAAGGACAAGGGACAGGAATGCAGCATCAGTGCTCCTCTTTTTTAATGTGTTCATTTACGTGCAACAGATCCGGCAGCTGGGAAAAGGGAATTGAGGGGGGAGCGGGTTTGATCTTGAAATTTGATCTTAAAAATCTTCACATTCCTGAAAGGTTTTATCCAAGGAGAGGAGAGTGATAAAATCCAACTCAACTGTGCCAGTCCCGGAGCAGGAGAGCACTTTAAGAGGATTGAGTAAATCCAAGAGTCCATAGGCTGAAGTACTCATGTGTTAATTGCTCAAGAGGTGTCAGTGAAATAAAACCTGGAGTAGTGTTTGGATTTTTGGAAAGCCCAGAGCTGGAGAAAGGGCTGGATTTGCACTGTAAATTATTCACTGTAGCACCAGCACAGCCAAATATTTGCTTATGCTTGAATAATTCCTCAGGAAAGCATTTAAGCAGATATTTGACTTCAGCAAACAGAGTTAGTCACACTTGCAGCTGAATCAGAGCCAGAACTGGTTTTAACTCGAAGGTGAAGTCTTCCTTGCCTGGCTTCTCTCCTGGTTGGAGGGGCTGTGAGATGGGATCAGGGACTGGGCATGGGAGCAAGGCTGTGGGCTGATCTTCAGCCTTCCAGGATGTTCTGAGCTGCCAGAGGTGATCCCTGAGCTCCTGAGCTGGAATTAGGGTTTATTTTTGTGGTTCAGCCCCAGCTGAGGCTGTTCTCTGGCCTAGCAGATGTGCTCTGGATGTGCCCCACCAGTGAGAGGGGCTCAGGGCCCGGGCATGGGAGGAGGATGTGAGCTGATCTTCACCCTTCCAAGATGTCCCAAACTGCCAGAGGTGATCCCTGAGCTCCTGAGCCAGAATTGCTGGAATTAAAGGTTATTTTTCTGGTTAAGCCCCAGGTGAGGGTGTTTTCCAGCAGATGTGCACCACCAGTGAGAGGGGCTCAGGGCCTGGGCATGGGAGGGAGCTTGTGGGATGAGATTCATCTTTCCAGGATGTCCTGAGTTACCAGAGGTGATTCCTGAGCTGGAATTAGGGTTTGGTTTTGTGGTGAAGCCTCAGGTGAGGGTGTCTTCCAGCAGATGTGCTCTGGATATGCAGCCCCAGCGAGAGGGGCTCAGGACCTGCTAATCAGAAGTAACCCCCCTGAGATATTCCATGGAATTCGTGGATATGAACTCCATACCAGGGAACAGCATCGTGGGGCAAAACAGAGTTTGGGGTTCTTCGGTGTCTGTGCTGTGGTTAAATAATCTTTTAGGAGCTTTTTTTCCTCCTGCTGGCACTTCAGCAGAATGGTTTGGGTGACAAAAATCAAACATTTGGGACACAGAGTTTGTCATGAACTGTAGCTTTAACCAAGCCAGGAGCACTGTCAGGCTCTAAAGCAAGTTCACCTCCTTTTTGCCTTCTCTAAGAGGCTTCTCCCTGCTGTTTTACTGGCATTTCTGATTTATTATGGCACCAGCTCTCCAGAATAAGCATTTGCACTCCCTGTTTTATGTCTCCAATCTTTAAGAGAGTTCAGCTGATCAGTAATAATCATGAACCTTATAAAAAACCAGTCTGCTCTAATTTTTTGCTGTGTTAAAGCAATTCAGTCGCATCAACCTTTAAAAAATAAATACTTTGAAAGATTTATCACAATTGTAGGGTGCAAAGAGCATCCCCACCAAGCAAAATGTGTCACTCCTGCTGCTTCTAGGAGTTCAGGCTGGTTGTGTAAATAATACTGCCACAGATGTAAATGGGGATTTAACCTATTTTTAAATGCTGAGTTACTCACCCAGCCACAGCAGTTTCTCAGGAGCTGTTGTTTTTGACAAATATATTAAATAGCAAATATTAGTTTACGTGTCTGATGAATTAATAATGCTCACTTAGTGATTTCTGTTTCAGTTTGTCAGGGCTCCAAACCCACTGCAGGAGCAGAAGGTGCAAAGTGTTTGCCTCCAAGCTGTTTCCAGATTTGCTGCTCGTGGAGAACACTCGGAGTTGTTGCTGGTGGCAGTTTGGGTGGTGTGGGCACTTCCACAGTCCGTGTTTCCTATGGAATTGGGTGTGGATGTGGCAGTTCTGGTGTGAGGGAGCCAATGGCTCTGGCTTGTGGCAAACCTGGCCCAAAATTTAGGTTCCAGGGAGACCTCGGAGCCCCTTCCAGGGCCTAAAGGGGCTCCAGGAGAGCTGGAGAGGGACTGGGGACAAGGGATGGAGGGACAGGACCCAGGGAATGGCTTCCCAGTGCCAGAGGGCAGGGATGGATGGGATATTGGGAAGGAATTGTTCCCTGGGAGGGTGGGCAGGCCCTGGCACAGGGTGCCCAGAGAATGGTTATTTATTTTGACCAAGGCTGTGTCCCCCCCTGCTCCAGCTTCTAATGAATGCAAAGTTTTAAGACCTGTAGTTACACCTGATCTAAAAGTAAATAATTATTGCAAGTCACTGTCATATTATTGTCCTGCTAAATATATTCAAAGTGCTTGGATGTAATAACTCTTTTTTTTTTTTAAATTTACATTTGTCTTCTCTTAAAATTTAAAATTTAAAATTGGAATATTTTCCAGGAAAAGACTGAGTCTTGTAGACATTTTGTATTTTTTTACTACACAGACCTTCCTTCTCTCATCAATTCATAGTTGTTCCTTGCCCTGACTGGAGTTCAACCTTATTTGTTACAGGCTGTTAACCTTTTGACACTTTGTGGTGAATTGTGATTTGTTCTGAGCTATTTCAGAGTTAGCAGAATCATTTGAACTTAATATTCTCATTTTCTGTACTTTATACTCCTGGCTTCTGGGGTTTTTTATTTGTTTGGTTGGGTTTTGGGGTTTTTTGTGCGTTTTTTTGTCTTGTTTTGTTTGGGGCTTTTTTTCTGGTACAAATTGAAGGAAAAACCAGGATTTTTCTTCTGTTGTATTCCAGTTGCATAGAGAGCTGCTTATTCTGGGAGCAGCAGCGTTGCTATCCTTGTGGTTTAACTTGACATTTCATCAAAATCAAAAATAAATCTGTCAAGATTCCGTCCTAAAAATCTCTCAGGAGCAGACTCCACTCAAGGGTGTCAGCTGAGCTCTGAATAACTTTCTAAAATAGAACATCGTGATTGGAGAGCTGGATTTATTTTGTTTCTCAAGGTTGTAAAATCAGATATCAGCGGCCTCTGAAGTGGGCGCGAGCTCTTCTTCTTAGGTCTGATAACCCCTAAAATCTGTATTTGGAAGGGATTTTCCTTAGACTGACCTGAAGACACCGAGAGTCTCCTGAACTTCTGTTTTATGGGATTTGAGGTGTAAAACGTTGGAAGCAAATGCCGCCTAATGGAACAACACTGCTTCAAGTGCAAAAGCAGCTGAGCCCCATTCCTTCAGGAATTTTGTTAACCAGGGAGGAAATAGTGAGATGTTCCCATCCCCAAAATTCCCAGGAGGTTTGATAATGATGGCTGATTGGAATCCGTTTGGGTAATGTGGAGACAGCCTTGATTTCCAAGTAGCTGGCAGGAATATATCAGGGCAAAAGTCATTTTGGGGGTTTTTTTGACGGTGCTGTTGCTAATTCTGGAATGACTTTGGAATGGGCTAAGTGGAAGTTTGGATGACAGTAACCAAATGAGCATTTTGCGAAGGAGAAGGGAGGGAAAAGTCCCTTTCGAGCAATTCTGGTCTCCTTGCACATGGGAATAATAGTTCCTTTGGGAAGAGTCTGGGATTCTCCTTTGAGCTGCCTCTAACTTCCCGTTTTGCCACAAATTCCCCTTTGTGCTGTCAGGGTTGCCCTCTCCTCTGTGAGGCTGTTCCCTGCAATTCCCTGAAAGGAGCTGATAGTGAGGAGAGGGGAGCTGGGTCTCTTCTCCCAGGGACCAGGTGAGAGGATGAGAGAAAACGGCCTCACGTTGTGCTGGGGGAGGTTTACGTTGGATATTAGGGAAAAGTTCTTCATGGAAAGGGTTGTAAAGCACTGGGAGGGGCTGCCCGGGGCAGTGGTGGAGTCTCCATCCTTGCAAGTGTTCAAGACACGTGTGGATGTGGCACTTGAAGACATGGGTTGGTGGTGACCATGGTGCTGCTGGTTGATGACCTTTAATGACCTTCACGGTCTCTCCCAACCTTAAGAATTCTATGGCTCCACAATTCCCTTCCAAGAATTTGGCCAGAAACAGCTGTAGAGGGCAAGGGAAGTGAAGGAGGAGAGAGAAGAAGGAGGGTGCTTTGTGTGGCTTGAATTCCTGGATTCTGTGACCTGGAGCTGCTCTGCCAAGACAAACATTGCTCTGAAATGGGAATGAGCAGTCCCAAGGGATCTGTGCTGGTGCTTCACTTGTTTGATGGCCAGTATTAAAGTTCTTCCTGGAATTGCTGCCTGGTGCAGCCTGCGCTGACCCCCTGCTGCTGCACGGGGTGGGAAGAGTCCGACCTGAGCACAGGTGGAGCTTGGAAAAGCCTCTCTCCACCCGTAACCCCTGGATGAGAAGCGGAGCAACGCGTGCAGTGTAGGATTTGAAATGGTTTTGCTGCTGCCCTGTATTTTTCTGGAATGTTGGCATTAAGATCCCATAAAGTCACCTGCAACCCATGGCTTTTACAAAGGGAAAAGGAGCTGTGCTGGCTGTGAGGGAGCCTCATGAATCACAGGAGAGAATCATTAAATTTGGGAAAAACCTCTGATGTTCTGGAGATCCCACCCATGTGAGCTGTCCTGGAAGCAAACTAAATATATTCATATATTATATATATGGTCAACCACCTAGGAACTTTAAACACTTGAGACAATATGGGCCACTCAGTCTGGTTTATTACACTGCTCTGCTTGCTTTTCTTATCCTGTGGAAAAAACCCAGGTTTTCCTCCGAAACTCCCACTCCAAACAATTGTTTTGCAAGATGGTTTGATTTTTAATAAATACGGCTATTTTTTTATACAATAATTTGGTTTATATTGCTGAAAGTCTTTCTTCATTCCGTGCTCCTGTCACTGTGTTTATCCCAATCTTTTTCAATTTGAAGGAATATTTTTAAATAATTCAGTTCTGGGCTGCAGAATTGTGCTAATTCTTTTCACTGGACCCAAGAACCAGAGCTTTCTGTAACTTTCTAATGTTCCACACTCCAAATATGCTCTGGAGTTCAGCCAGACCTGTCTTGGGGATTTGGGGTTTTTGTTTGTTTGGGTGGTTTTTGTTTGTTTTGGGGATTTGGGGGAGAGAAGGGAGAGGGTTGTGGGGTTTTGTTTTGTTTTGGGTTTTTGTTTTTCTTGGGGTTTTTTTTTTGGAGGTTTTTTGTTGGGTTTTTTTGTTTGTTTGTGGGGTTTTTTGTTTCATTTTGGGTTTTTGGGGATTTTTTTTTGCCTTGGGTTTTTTTAGGTTTTTTTAATTTATTTTTACTTTGTTGGTTGTGGGGGGTTTTTTGGGCTGCTGGTGGTGGTGTTTTTCCCATTTTCCTGGCCACAACCCAGCAGCCTGTGTCCTTAAAGAAGGCCATCCTCAGGGATCACTCCCATTTTTCCTGGGCAATGCCTTTGAATCCTGGGTCCCTCCAGCCTTTTGCAGTGAGCCCTCATTTTAATCAGCGCAATTTCTCTGTTACAGTTGCTTCTCCAAAGTGTCTGAAAGCAGGAAGGGCAGCATAAATACTTTATTGCAGGGAAATTATGGAAATCAGACCTGATTTAAGCCAGAACCTTGCATTTTCTTGACTTGGAGGGCTGTGCAAGCACAGTTATTGAGATAACGAGTACACCCATCTTGATTAATGCTAATGGTGTTCTCCTTCCTTATTTTATTTATTTTCATTGCTGAAACAATGCCATGCTCTCAGAGACTGCATATCCCCTGTGTAGTTACCTCTGAAACCATTTGTAGTGGCTCAGCTTTGTGCAGGTTGAGTGATAAATGTATTAAATCTCTGTTTTCCAGCTCTGCCTTGAGTGAAGTTTGACGGAAAATGGTCCAGCAGCTTTGTCTCTGGAAATGGTTCACAGTGGGGACGGCACTCGCTGCTGTCCTGGCACAGGCTCTGGCCCAGAATGATGAAGGTAAGGGTTTGCCTGATGGGGGGGTGGAGCTGTGGGAGGGCTGGGATGCCTCTGGAATTTCATCGGAATGCTTTTTTCCCCCACAGAATTATTACTTGGAAAGGTAGTTTGGTAGGAAAAAGGGTTATAAGAAAGAAAGGTCTGGGCGTGTTTTGTGTTTCATGGCTTCAGCACCTACTGGTGATTGCATTTTCCGAAGCTGGTGATTTACCAGGCGAGATAAAATCTTCAGCTGAGATTATTCAGTGTTGGGCTCGAGCACCAAAATTGGTTTTGTCTCATTCACTGTGCAAGCTTTAACATTAAACTTTACTTTGTAAGTCAGCGGTTGTGGTTGGAACAGGAGTTTGAGAGAATTGTTAATGACCAAAAACTTAAGGAAAAATCCACGGTGAGGGGTTTCTAGAGAAACATGACTTCAGGAACCCTGAAACATGGCACTCACTGGTAGCTCATGTTCCTCCTTGGAGCATCTTGGTTGAATTTAATTAAAAGACACCAGAAATGTGTCCTGCCAGTCATCTCTGGTAATTAAAAATTACAGCCCTGGATAAGTGATTAGGGTTTATTCTTTTGAACAATTTAACAGCGTTGAAGGGCAAAGACTGTCAGAGTTGCTCCTGGATATTCTTGGGAATAATGAGTGGGATAAGTGAAAACTGAGTGTGGTTTCAGAATGTCTGTAATGAAGTTGCTCGTTATCCATGGCACTCCACGTGTGCAGAGCTGTAATTGTACAAATTTACGATTTTGGCAGCTGGACTTTGGTTTAGAAACCTCAGCTTTGTCAGTTAGGAAGCAAAGTAGTTGTGCTTTCATGGGAAGTCTTCAATCCCGCTTGAATTATGCTTTTTTTTCCTGCCATCAAGTCGAAAGTCTCTTTTTCTTGCTCTCCTAATTGCTCTCCAAACGCCCTTTTATTCCCTTCCATCCCCCAGCCCAACCCCACGTTATATTTGATGCCCGTAATGTACAAGAGAGAGCTAATTTAATTTTCTCCATTTTTACACCCTGTCATAATCACTGTCAGTGCTGACACTGAAGTGGACGAGCTGCCCGTATTTCACATATTTGCTCTGTGCTGGGGTACAATTAACTGGAGTTTAATCATTCATTGCAGCGGAGGAGTGGGGCCATCAGGCTGGGGAAGGTTGACCTTGGTGGTGGTGGTGGTGGTTTGAGGAGGAAAATGCTGGGCTGGGTGGAGGAGAGGCAGCGGGTGGGGTGGCCTCTGGCATGTCCAGCAGCATGGGAGGACACGGGAGAGCAGCGGGAATAATTGCGGGAAGGAAAGCAGGATCACGGGGCTGTGGGGGGCGGTGGAGAGCCCTCAGGGGAGGCTGAAAAAATAAAGCAGCACTTTGCAGTGGGGTTTTTATTTGTGCTCACGCTGGCAGCATCACAGCTCTCCAAAAAGGCATCTTTGAGGAGAAAAAAATGGGGATTTTTGGTCGAGGAGCCGTTTCTAGTTAGGCTTGAGCCATGCTGAAGTGTGCGAAGCACAGATGGCCCAGACAGGACAGGAACAATTTGATCTCCTGCAGGGGAAAAGGATCGCTCAGGTTTCCATTTCTGTTCCTTTGTACTGGGATGGCAAATCCTCATCGGTGTGTCCTTATCCCAGGATTGTTCAGAACGCTTTTTCTTCCAGGTGACGTAGAGGAAGGGAAGGGCCACCGCTCATCAGTGGCAGTGCCGTGTGACTGAGCAAACACAGCAACCCCCTTACTTCAGAGGGTTCTAAACATAATTTTTGGGTGGATTTTTTTTCGCCTGGCTCCTGCCAATTTATTTATCACAGAACCCACACTTGATTTTATCTTTGGTAATGTTCCCTTATATGGCCTGAACAGGGGAGCTTTGTTTTAATGAGTGTAAATTTGCTGCCTGTAGCCAAAATTCTTGTTGCTTTTCCAGAGGACAGCTCAGAAATGCTGTTTCTTGAGGGACGTGGAGCACCCTGATACAAACTGAACTGATTTCCTCCCCCACACTGTGTTCAGGAAAGGGTAAATGGAGCTAAAAGCAATTTGGATAAATTTCACAGGGGTGCAACAGAGAAAAAATGAGCTGGGAATGGATTTAAGCCAAGGTGGGGGACTGGTGACTCAGCAAATGGCACCCAGCTAATGAGGCAATACTTACAGGAATAATAATTGGAAATATGTTACTTGCAGCTAAATAGAAAACTCTGTTCAGGGCTGGGCCTGGAGGAGTTCTGATGCGCAGGAACAGAATTTGTAACCTGACATATAACAAAGAAAAGATGTGTTCTTCTGGCAATTGCCATTTCCAACCAGTGTAGTTCCCTTAACAGCAGAATCATAAATACAAACAAATAAAAAATCAGCTCTGGCAGAAATTAGGGGCCATTTCCTTGCACCCAGCATGCAAATGCTCCACTTTCCTGGTGGGAGGCTGTGGATGTGGACTCAGTTTCTTGCCCCTCTTGCTGCATTTTGCTTCGTTAGCTCATAATTCCTCTATTTCGCGTGTTTTCCTTGAGCTCCCGAGTCACCAAATCTTCCCCAGCCACAGCAATCAGTGATATTCCAAAGTAACTTCATCCAGGAATGCTTTGGAAATGGTCAGGCTGCTTTTTTCCTACACTTCAGTAGGAAGATTCCCCAGGATCCCATCTGCTCCTGACGAAATCCAAGTACTTCCCATCTACTGTAGTCCCTTTGTGTTAAAACCCACCCCCCTAATTATTAAAAAATCCAATTCTTTTGTTACAGAGCCATCCCATCAGCCCCAATTTACTGTTGATGAGCCCATTCAGTGTTTAATTCCAATTATTTCATCCTGTAATCCTTTTGTTCAATCCTGTGGTGCACCAGAATAAATGTTAGGCTTGCGTGTGGCTGGGGAATTTTGTGAATATTTTTGGCTTGGTTTTCCGAAAGAAAGAAATCTGGTTTCACAATTCCTGCTGTTGCCTTTCTTCCCAAACAGGAGAAATGCTGCAAAGGTTTGATTTTTTTTTTTCCCCATAATCTTTTAGCTTAAGTAAAACCAGAAATGTCACTTGTAGCTGTGCAATACATGAAATTAGGTCAGCTAAAATCTCTTTTATTTTTCCAGTGCTGCTCTATTGAATTGAGAGGCAAACTCTGAGGCTAAAGGAATCAGGGAGGAGGAAGGTGGAAACACAGGATCAAATCTCTCCCTTTTTTTTCTATCTAATCCGATATCTATGGCTCAAAGGAAAAATTAGCAGCAATTTTTGGCCAGCAGAGAAGGCAGCTGAATTCAAAATTCTGTGTGCACTTTTCTGCCAGGCCAAACCAATCCAGCAGCAATTATTTGCCAGTTAACAGATTTAATTGCCCAGCATTTAGATTGAGCCCATACCTTTCATGGAAATACAAATGTGAGCTGGGAGGGGGCAACAATAATTCATTCTTTACTCTTAGAAGATGAAAAGAAGGCAAAATTCATTGTGATCCCTTTTAAAAACCACAAGCAAATGTGAAGATCCACCCACAGAAGTTGCAATGGATCAGTTCTGTAATGGGGCTCTGGGCTGTGGGGATCTGTTTCACACCATGGAATCTTTCAAGGGCTTTTGAAGATTTTTTGGGGTCTGCTTTTAACCCCAAGTTGTTTTGCACTTTTTCATACATGAATGAAAAGAACAGCTGAAGGCCCTGATGTTCCTCCTGAAGATTTTTAGCTGTAAAAGAATAGTGACAAAAATCCTGAATTCGTACGCTCAGAGATAAGCCCATCCTGGTCCTTTCGTTATCTTGTAAATTTGTGTTTATTTGTGTTTATTATCTTGTGTTCAAGGGGTTTTCCAGGGGCAGGAGGGGGAGGGCTGGGTTTGATGTCACCTGTCCCCCACACTCCCCTGACCAGGGCCCTGTTACCTCACCCTGTCACACACCAAAAATGTCAGTGCTCGAGTCCCACTTGTGTTTGGTGTGGAATCCCAGCGTCATTTGGGTTGGAAAAGACCTTCAAGAGCACCAAATCCAACCCTAATGCTGGGGATAAGGATTTCTAGAAGCCTCTGCTCCAGCAATCTCCTGGAGCTGTTCCATGAAATCATCCCTTCTGACTCACTTGAGGAATAAGATTTGTTTATCCCAGAGGAGATGCAAACAGGATGCTGGAAGTATTTCTCTTGGGATGTATGGCAAAGAAGGAATGCTCTCTTGATTATTTAATGTTGGTTTTTTCAACTCTATTTGGACTTATCACTGTAGTTCTTCCAATCTTCTGGTTTCAGACTCATTTCCTTCCTTTTCCTTCCTTTCTGCTTGACTGTGGAACAAGGGATGAGCCATGGACACCTGCACTGTGGAATATGGATCTCGCTGCTGGCTCAGTGGTTTTGTTTCATTCTGAAATGAAGTTTCACAAAATAAAACTGAGGCTAATCAGAAGATTCACTCATCCAAATGTGGATTTCACTTCCTAAGTGTTAAGCAGATGGGTAGTTTTTATCAGAACGTCATAAAAAAACATGTAAATGGTCCTTGCCACTATCCTGGGTGCAGATGACTTTTAAAATAAGTTTATTTTCTTCGGTGAAAAACGCAACTGTTCACTTGTGCCACCAGGACTCTTCAGCCACAAACCTCTTTGCCTGTTTTTCAAGGCCCCCTCTATTAGTTTCTGTCTCTTATTCAGCCTAACAATCTTCTGCTACAAAAACTGAATCACTGAAGGGCCTTACAAATCACCTTGAGAGGCTATTTTAGAAATAAAATAGGTTCAGATCTTGATCTATTACTGTTGGGCAGGAAATTAACTGGGGAAAATGCATATTTGAGTACCTGGAGCTCGTTGATCATTCCCTGAGCCCTGCACTGTACAGATCCAGGGAGAGGAGAGAAATGCCACCAGGTTGTTGCCTGAGGGAAAGTCTCTGTTCTTGGGAACAGGAGCCATTTGTGTGTTTTATGGGGACTCGCTGTGTTTGGTTGGGAGCTCTGCACTTGATCCTACAGGGAAAAGAGCTCTCCTTGATGTTGTTGAGTTCTAGTGGAGCCATTAAGTTCCTCTGAAGGGTTTAGTTCTTCAAAGTGTCTTTAAGTGCCACCAGCAGCACTTCGAGGCGGCAGAAGATGAATTTCCCTGTGGTGAGAGGTGAGTTATTCATCAAATAGGGGCACTGAAACGAGGTTCATCTCAGTTCATGTACAGATTTTAGCCCTGGTGGAAGGGACTGAGTATCCTGGGATCTCCCTGTGGCTGTGTGGGATGGATGAGGCAGGAAGCTGCTTCTGGAGAAGGAGCAAATCTCAGGTTCCAACATCCTTGGAACCGCCAGACTGTGGGATCTGGCTAGGAATGAGCCTCTTCCAGGCACTGGGCTCCCAAGTTCCTTCTGCTACCAAGATGAGGAAGGGCCTGGAGCATCTCGGTGCCCAGGAAAGGCTGAGGGAGCTGGGGCTGCTCAGGCTCGAGAGGAGCCCCAGCTGAGAGGGGCCCTCAGGCCTGGCTGTCCCTGGCTGCAGGGAGGGCTCCGAGCAGGGCCCGGGCTCTGCTCCGGGGGCCCAGCAATGGCCCCAGAGCCACGGGCAGGGCCTGAGCCCGGCAATTCCCCTGCACAGGAGGCACAACTTCTGCCCTGGGCAGGGCCCAGCCCTGAACAGATTGTGCACAGAGCCTGGGGGGGCTCCTCCCTGGGGCTGTTCCAGAGCTGGGTGCACACAGTGCTGTGCCCTGGGCTCTGGGATGGCCCTGCTGGAGCAGGGAGGTGCCACCGGGTGTCCACTGGGCTCCCTGCAGCCTGACCTGTCCTGGGATCCTGTGATTATCCGGCCCATGTATTGGATTGTCTGGATTTTAAGGTGTCAAACATCAACGCTCTTTGATTCCTTTAGGATTTGACTGTCCTGAGCCATCCCTTGGTGGGGGAAGGCTGTGAGAACTGAGCTGGATCTTCTCCTCCAAGGGCTGGGTTCCCAAAGGTGCTACTCACACCTGGGAAGGGAACTCCTGGTGCAGGAAAAGCAGAAACCCCCCTGAAAGTGCCCTGGAACACCTTGTGTCCCCTCCAGCAGAGTTGCTCAGTCTTTGGGACTTGCAGCTCTAACTCCAGTGATAATTTTAGGGCTGAACTCCTCAAAATCATCAAGCACTGTGTCTGTGCATTCGTATGTTGGTTTATAGCCATGGAGTTTGTGCGTGAGCAGAGCCACTTCAGCTCTTCAGTCACGAACTTTCTGCTTTATTCTTCAGTCATGAAGATATTTTGCATCTATTCTAAGCAGCATGAAGACTTTCCACCATTCCTTTGTGAATTTCTCTTCAGCAGAAACACAGTTGCAGCTCAGTAGGGCCACTAGATTTCAGTACTAAGGCAGCTCATACAAACTGACCCTGTTTCTTTACTAGAAAGCCCTAAAATGTAAATATTTTAACTTGGGAGGAAATCAGGCTTTGAAATTATATTCAAAGGGCAATAATTAAACTAGTTTGACTTTCAAAAGAGCTAAGAGAGACACTACAACTCACAGGATTTCAAATCTGCCTCGCTGTCATGTCTTTCATCTCATACTCCACCAGTAATTTACGTTGCCCTCTCAATTGTAGTTTTTATTGCCAATATTGTATCTGTAGCAACAGTTTGGAAACACAGAATTCCTGTGTCCTGGTGACATGGAAGGTCGGGTTTCTTTACCTGCTGTCCCTGTCATGTTACTTTCCAAACCCCCTTCTCATTTCTCCTTGTCTCAGTCTGGCACTAAGAATTGTTTTCTGAACCCCTATATGAAACTGTCACATGTGGACAAACAAACTGTGATAGAAACTGCCTCCCTGTTGCTGTGGTTTAATCTGGTTTTTATGAGAAAACAAGGCACAAGGAACTTCAGCTTGATCAAAGCTTGGTTTTGTAGGATTTGATTTTCACATAACAAGAGCTGACTCATAGCTGTGTCCCTCAGAGCACAGAGGCTGTGTGTTCTGAATCACTTCAAGTGCCCAGAAACTTTCTTGTTGATGGTGATTATGGACTCTCCCTTCAGAAGGCTTTAAATAGGGTTCTGGGTTTTCCAGAACCGCTGGAAAGTCTGGACTTCCGCAGGGGCTGAGTTCCTGCCCCAGCCAGCAGGATCTGTGTCCAGTTCTGGGCCCTCCCGGCCAGAGAGCCCTGGAGGGGCTGGAGCGTGTCCAGGGCAGGGAACGGAGCTGGGAAGGGGCTGGAGCCCCAGGAGCGGCTGAGGGAGCTGGGAAAGGGGCTCAGCCTGGAGCAAAGGAGGCTCAGGGGGGACCTTGTGGCTCTGCACAACTCCCTGACAGGAGGGGGCAGCCGGGGGGGGTCGGGCTCTGCTCCCAGGGAACAGGGACAGGACAAGGGGAAACGGCCTCAGGCTGGGCCAGGGGAGGCTCAGGTTGGACAGCAGCAGGAATTTCTGCATGGAAAGGGTGCTCAGGCCTTGGCAGGGGCTGCCCAGGGAGGTTTGGAGTGCCCATCCCTGGAGGGGTCCAGGGAAGGGCTGGAGGTGGCACTCAGTGCTCTGGGCTGGGGACAAGGTGGGGATCGAGGTTGGGCTCAGGGATCCCAGGGGGCTTTTCCAGCCTTAGGGATTCCAGGATCTCTGCTGTTGTGTGCAGTGGGAGCCACCCCTGTGTCTGGGCAATAATCGTGAGGGCTGAGCTCTCCCAGCTCAGTTTAATGCGTTCCTTTTGCAGTGATCATTTTCCCATTAGGGCATCATTACTGCTCAGCTGTTGTCTGTCATTAAACACAGGCAGGGTTTTTCCTGACTGAAGCTCATGGAAACTCTCTGGGATTTACATGGAATGCCCATGGTGAGGAAATATCTGGGGATTTGAACCTAAACTCCAAAAAAACCCCAAACTAAACTCTCTCCCCCACACCTTTTCCACAAACATTGCTGTAATTTTTGAACGCTCAGGTGTGATATCTCCCAGGCAAGCACCTTCTCTCTCATCTCTTCTGGGGAATCTCTGTCGAAAGATAATAGTTTTCCTTTTCTTTTTCTTTTTTTTTTCTTTTTTTTACATGGTGAAAGGAAAACTTTTGGGTTAGGTTGGAAAAAATAGCAAGGAAAAAAACCCCTCAGTGCTTTGCAATATTTATTAGACAGTGTATTGAGGCATGGAGAGCTTTAAATTGGCAGGGAGATGAACAGCTGATATACGCAGGCAGAAATCAAATGTTTAAATAATGCCAAATTATCCTGCTGCACCTTGTTAAACATGACTGCAATGGGAAGGGCCGAGGAGGTGGGGAAGGAAGCAAGGAGAGAAACGGTGTTCTTCAATTGGATTAGAGATAAATGGGATTTCTCTGCAACTGAAGGCTCAGTTCTCATCTGATTTATCCTGGAAAGCTGATTTACACAGGAAGGGGGTTGTGCTGTGGGTTCGTGTTTGCCTGCAATATCATTTCAGTTCCCTTTCGTGAATTTAATGGTGCTCCATGATCACTTCTCATTTCGGGAATATCTTCATGGGGTTGAAGTTCAAGGAATTGCAAACTCTTGGGCATCTTTAAATGTTCAGAGCAGGAAACCATAGAATCCCAGAATTATTTAGGCTGGAAGGGACCTCTAAACCCGGGAGTGATCCCCACCTTGTCCCCAGCCCAGAGCACTGAGTGCCACGCCCAGGCCTTCCCTGGCCACCTCCAGGGATGGGCACTCCAAACCTCCCTGGGCAACCCCTGCCATGTCAGATATTTTTTGATCGTGTACCAGAATATCTTCGTTTTAGTCTCCGATTTAAAAGCTGCTGCTGATTTTGCCAGCAATATTGATGCAACCTGAAATATTTGATTTATTTGTCCCTTCTACCAGGATATATAAAGGGACAGGAGTTAATGATGTGACCTGCTGGGCAAGTCTGCCGTGGGATAATTTCACACATTACTGCTAAGCAGAGCTGTTTGAAGGGACAGATTTGGTCCTAAAGGGGAACACAGAGTGTTAAACAACTCGAGGCTCCATCATTTCAATATTTAATTTGATCCCCCAGCTAGTCTTAACTTAAACCAAGGTTTCTGGTGTTGCCTGGTGCCGCTTTTCTTTGGGACCAGTTGGCCAATGCAGCCTGATTGTGTTTCTCGAGAAGTGGGTGGGCTTTTGATTTAATTCCAAATAACACAACACAAAAATTGATCACTGCTAAATCACAGGAAATTTTGAAAAAAACTTCCAGGAAAAAAATAAAATCAAAGAAAAGAGAGTGGAGTGGTTTTTGCTTCCACATAAAGTTCCTGGTGATTAAATTACCCTCTCCCATCTTCTTACATAGAAACAATGGATTTTACTCTTGTTTTATTTTACTACTGTTAAGACATTTTATTCTTTGCAAAAATTTCTTGACTCCTCAGACTCTTTGCTCCATAAAATGGTTGGGATCCTGCCACCTCAACTATGATAGAGCTCAATGTGCTTCTGTTTTGTTTAGAAAGTGAAGTTTCACATCCACAAGTCAAAAACTTCAGCTCTGCTCTTTCTTCAGTGCTTTTTTTTTAACTCCTTCCAAGGTTTCCTTTACTATTTTTTATTGCAGAACTAATTGCACAAATCTGGGCAGTGTTCATTGTAACTTTCTGACAACTTGAAGGGTTTTGTGCTAAATATAAAACAAAAGAGGCATTTCCTGGAGAGGAGCTTTTCATGAGGCCGTGGAGTGACAGGACAAGGGGGAATGGCCTTGAGTTGGAGGAGGGCAGGGCTAGATGGGATATTGGGAAGGAATTGTTCCCTGGGAGGGTGGGCAGGCCCTGGCACAGGGTGCCCAGAGCAGCTGTGGCTGCCCCTGGATCCCTGGCAGTGCCCAAGGCCAGGCTGGACATTGGGGCTTGGAGCAGCCTGGGACAGTGGGAGGTGTCCCTGCCCAGGGCAGGGGGTGGGACTTTAAAAAGTCCCTTTAAACTCAAATTATTCTATGATTCTATGCAGGTACTCTGCTGTTACACACAGAAACACAAAGGAAGCAGATTCTTCAAGGCTTTGGGGTGGTTTTTTTTATTATTTGTTTCAGATTTTTAAAAATGTTATTGTATTCATAGAAAATACACAGAGAACTCCAAGTTAATGCTCCTAAACCATCTATCAAATGTAAGCCTCTTCTTCCCACTCTGTACCATTGTGCTCCCCAGGATTTGCTGATGCCCCATTTCATTGAACTGGGACAGATTTCCTACATGCACAAAGGTACTTTGTGAGTGTCTCATAAGGAACAGATCTTAGAGAACGTGGCACTTCAGTGAAGGGGAAACTGTAAACAAAATCTCTATCAACAAAGCCAGCAAAATAACATCTCGGAGTGATTGATGGCTGCTGAGGAAATAAATTCAGGGCTGTGAAAATTTCCTACAGTTGCATATGTTAGAGAAGAAAAGATGTATGGGATGTTCAAACACAAATGACGTGCAAGTACTTTTTTTTTATTATTTCCAAAAGGAAAAAAAAAACACCCAACCCCAAAAAACCAGTAAAGGGTGAGACTGTAACTCACAGAATGGGCCACATCCAGCCTGGCCTCGGACACTGCCAGGGATCCAGGGGCAGCCACAGCTGCTCTGGGCACCCTGTGCCAGGGCCTGCCCACCCTCCCAGGGAACAATTCCTTCCCAATATCCCATCCAGCCCTGCCCTCTGGCACTGGGAAGCCATTCCCTGTGTCCTGTCCCTCCATCTCTTGTCCCCAGTCCCTCTCCAGCTCTCCTGGAGCCCCTTTAGGCCCTGGAAGGGGCTCTGAGCTCTCCCTGGAGCCTTCTCCTCTCCAGGCTGAACAATCCCAGCTCTCCCAGCCTTTCCTCCCAGCAGAGCTGCTCCATCCCTCTGATCATCCTGGTGCCTCCTCTGGACTCTCTCCAGCAGCTCCAGCTCCTCCCTGTGCTGGGCCCTGGGGCTGGGGCAGCTCTGCAGGTGGGGTCTCTACTGCAGAACTCATCCTGCTTCTCCATGTGCCACATGGCTTGGAAACGCAGAGTTTTTCTTCAGAAACGCTCTGGAATAATTTCTGGGTGAGCAGTAAAAAAAAAATTTGAATTATTTAAAAATGACTATTACATATTATAGTTGAGAAATAAATGAGGAACGCTCTGGCTCTGGGCTCCCAGTGACATCGAGGGTCCTGTGGCCACTGAAAACAGATGTGGCCTTTGCTGCCTTTGCTCTTTGCAGTCTCTCAGAGGTTCCACCAGTGGTGTCCAAGTCTCAAACCTCCAGTGCCCACCCCACAGGAAAGCAAGATTATTTTACATTTAATGAGCTCGGGCACACGAGCAATTAAGAAGGCGTAATCAAATGGAGCTGATCAGGATGACACAGCAGCTCGCCTCTGGGATGCTGCTCCAGTCAACTGCTCCTCATATCTCCAATCTGATCTGTTTAGGTAAGAAAATCCATGGGCAGAGTGGCACAGGCAGTGGTTTTCCAGCTCCAGGGGCTGAGCACTTTGGTTTCCAAGCCTTGGTCTTTTTATTCTGCTCAGGAGAAGGTGATTAACAGGTGAGGAGAGGCCTTGCTTGGGTAATAACACTCTGAGTGCTCCAAGAAACGTGGTGGTACCAGTGTATTTTAAATATCATTGAATTGTTCAGTATCCAAACTCTTTCCCAAGTTCCACATAATCACTGACCCCATTGCTGTCTGCTAATTAAAACAGTTATGAACAAACTGCCAGGGAAAGGCAAACTGTGAATGGCTTCAGATAAACAACTGGTTTCTTCTTTATCCAGAATTAAACCCATCGTGGACCAGAATCTTGCCCCCAACCAAAACCAGTGCCTAATTTTAAACTTAAAGAACATGAACAATCACACATAGAAAATAATTAAGAACTCCCAGAGCTGTGCTCAGCTGTTTTCTCACCATCCCTGTGGGTAGAACCTTTGTATAATTAAGAACTGGAGGTCTGCAAAGAAAATACCTTATCTGCTTGTTCTTCCCGTGTAATCGATGGCTTGGGATTTATTTCCAATTGTGCAGCTGGCTAATACAAAATTAATCAAGCTCTCCATTTCAGCCAGCCTGGAGCTGGAGCAGAGGCTGAGGAGCTCCGTGTCAGGTGTGCTGCCTCTTTATCAGTGTGTGTGGGTGAGATAAAATCAAAAAATAGGGCTTCAAAAACTGAATGGGATTAGGAGGGGAAGAGTTTGGGCATTACTGAACGCTAAGAAGACTTTAAATCCTACAGAAATACCCGTGCAATTGCTGTCTCATCTGCAGGATTATTTCCAGTGCTATCTCGAAGGGGGAAACCTTACAGGAAGGATTTGAAAGCTGCCCTGGATCCTTTTATTTCCAGCTATTAGAAATGAAACTGAGTCCAGCTTTAGGCATCACTTTGTCCTCCTGCTGGTGGCATCTGGTAGCCTGCGGGTCCAAATTATCCATGTATTTTTTATAAATTACAATTTTTATAATTAAGAAAAACACCTTTTTTTTGCTGCCCATCCTTGATGATGAAAAACTTCCCTGGATGTGCACCTGGACTGGGCTGACCTAGCAGGGACATCTGCTAATCCTGTGCTTTCCAGGCAGGTGCTGCTTGGAGAAGGGTTTTGTATGTCCTTAGGTCTTTGGAAGGATCACTGATAGGCAGAGGCTGAGTTTCTTTTGGCACTTCCCAATTTCCATAGGAGCCAAGACACTGAGCAGAGTTGTGTCCTTACAAGGACAGATGATCAGTCTTAATTTCTCCCAGCAAATATCCTCCTTTTTATTATTTTTTTATTATTATTTTTAATTGTTTTAAAAATTTTTGATTGTCTTTGCAGCGAGGAGCTGAATTACATTTTACATTCATTGACGTGGGTAAATTGAATTCAAATTAAAATTACAGAGGTAAACGAACACAAAAGGCAAGTTCAGCTTCTTGCCAGAACAAGGAACCAAATTTAGGAATTTTTTTGCTATTTAAGAGTCATTGAGGTTGGAAAAGCCCTCCCAGTCCATGGAGTCCAAGCTGTGCCCAGTCCTCACCTTGTCCCCAGCCCAGAGCACTGAGTGCCAAGTCCAGGCCTTCCTTGGACACCTCCAGCCATGGGGACTCCACTGCCACCTTTTAGGGAATGACATTTTTTCCATGCCTTCAACTCTCCCAAGAGTGGTGCCAGACAGAGAGGTTTTGATGGTAATCAGGACGTCCTGTAAGGTGTTTATTTTTGAAAGTGTTTTCTAAGGAGGTAAAAATGGAGAAGTAAATATTTTCAGGCTTTGGAGTCAATATCACCAGGGATATGAAATGTCTTTTCCAATGTAGCAGAAATCCAGTGAGTGTCTCCTTGCAATTTATCGGCTGGTTGATGATAAAGGTTCCAGACAGCAGATGAACCATGCTTAGACTTCATTTCCACAATGTTGTTAAAGAAAAAATAAGCCAGAAAAAATCATCCTGGCTAAAGTTTCTGGAAGGAGTCTTTTAGTGTTTAGAGGCTGGAGAGTCCACATAGCAGCATCCTTGATAGGACAAGGGGGAATGGCTTCCCAGTGCCAGAGGGCAGGGATGGATGGGATATTGGGAAGGAATTGTTCCCTGGGAGGGTGGGCAGGCCCTGGCACAGGGTGCCCAGAGCAGCTGTGGCTGCCCCTGGATCCCTGGCAGTGCCCAAGGCCAGGCTGGAGCAGCCTGGGACAGTGCAAGGTGTCCCTGCCCGTGGGATTGGAGGGGCTTTAAGGTCCCTTCCAGCCCAAACCAGTCTGGGATTCCATGATCAGCATCTCTGATTTTCCCTTTTTGGGAGTCCTCTCCAGATGGATGCTTGGAACCACTGTGAGCTGACAGGTGCTGAGTCCAACAATCCTTTGTGCCATCCCATAATTCCTCTCTCACAGAGCTGCTTTCCAGAGGAGATACCTGTAAACCTTCCATCCATTAAAATCAATCCTAAATTGGTTCAAAGGCAATCAAAGGCTGTCACTATTTTGCAATTTCCAGACCATTTTGGATGAATAGGGCCCAAACTTTCCAAAGACAAGGATAAGGAGATTGTGGCAGGAGTAACAGAGGATGCCAGGATCTTCTTCCACCTCAGAGTGTGGTTTGCTTATTAAATAAATACTTAAAAATGAAAGAGGTTTAAGTTCCCCCTTCATGCTTTTCACCAAAAGGTTTTTCTAAAATAAATTTTGAAGAAAGTATTGATTTTGCATTCCCCCTTTCTCATCCTGCTTTTTTTTTTTAGTTTGGGTTGGGTGGGGTGTTTTTTTGCAGATTGGGAGATATTTCGTAAATTTACATGAAAACGTGAATGATGAAGTGTGGGACAGGAAGCCAAAGCACATCTCCTGTAACACACTGTAGACTGGGAACAATTTTAATTATAAAACTAAGACAACCTCGGGTTTTGCTCAACAAATTAGGTCTCCAAAGCGTGCAGCTCAGCACAAATAACTCTCTGCAGCTCTGCAGCACTGAAGTCCTCATTGCTGTCCTAATTAACTGAGCCTGTTTGGACACAGGCTGGCTCTAGGATGGTCACAAAGCAGCTCAGGCTTCAATTATTGAACCCATCGGACCATCGCTCATTAACAGACACTTCCAAGGGTGATGCCTCCTGTGAAGTCTCGTTACTCCACGTTTCCCATGGATGGGGGACATGCAAATGGCTGGGACTCCGGAGCTGCACAATGTCTTAGGTGCCTTCATCTTTTCTGAGGGGGAGGAAGGACCTTCTGCCTGTGATTTTGGAACCTGTTTTCCTCTCACACCTTTGCTCCCAGGCTGGGAGGGCAGCACTTCCCAGGTCCCTGGCTGAGTAACTTTTCCATCCCTGAGTTGGTGTCAGCACCCTCTGTGCAAAATCAGGCGATTTTATGAAGCCACAGGAACTCCACTGGAAGTAGGAAGTTCATTCCATGCCATTTCCTGGGTTCTTCCACCGCGTGTCTGCCTGGAAATGCACTTTAAACCAAAATTTTGGCCCTTTTGGGGCTTTTTTGATTGCTAAGGTTGGATACTTAAAATCTAAAAGCCTTTGCAGAGTACAGCACTTGTCTTACCTCAAGACAGCGCTCAGTGGGAATTAAATCATGGTTTAGTGAAGACAGTCTGAACTAAGGCCCAGCCTTTAAACGTCTTCAGTGAGTCCTCAGTGGTGCAGAGGATTGTTCCTGCAGGGATGGATGGAGAATTCCGTGCTTTCAGGTGGATAATCCAGGGCAGTCCCAGGATGGTGGGACGTGTTCCTCCAGAACAGGGTTGTGTTTTGGGGGAAAGAGGGAGAAAATTGCCTTGTTGTAATTAAGATGCACTTGTGGCAATCTGTTTGTCTGGGTGTTTTTAGCAGAGTCTGAGGGAGAATTTGAGGAGCTGAGGGAATTGAGTGTCTTTTAAGACAAGGGGATGTCTTGTCTTGGGATGGCAAAGCCACATCCTCACCTTCTGCCACTGCTGCTTGAGGTCCTGATTAAACTTCAGGAAGATGTTGATCAACATTGACTTTATTAGAGATGTCAGGAGAGAGCTATTTATAGGCACAATATGGAAATCTCCCCAAACTGGTGGTTAATTCCCTGGAACACAAACAATCCTAGGAGTGGCAGCTTAATTAGCACCTGTTTTCCTGGGTTACCCACTGGAAAGGCACCAAGGGGAAGGTTCTGGAATTATTGGAATATTTACAGCCTGGGAGAGGTGACTTCAGAGGAGCGAAATTGTTCTACCAGACACTGATACCTTGATTCATTTTTTTTTAATAACATGTGGATGTTGCTGATTTTTAGGTTGAGGGGAGGGGGGTTAGAATCTTAAAACCCCAGAGTTGGAGGTTTCATGTCTGTGTAATTCTTTTCTAGCCCAATTTATAAAGTGCTGTTTTTTAAATGAAGTCACTGAAATCACAGCCTCAAAAATACATTCGATGGTATTCACATGGCATTGAAATATTCTAAAATTTGACATCTGGTTTTACAAAGAATCCCATTCCTGTGTATGTATCAAAAATCCACAAAGGTTTTTTTTCCCTAAACTTAGTTTAAAAATTACTTTTAATGCTTCTCTCACCTCAGCTCATCTCCATCAGTTCTGTGGAACACAAACTGAGGTTTTTCTGTGCCTGTTGTGGACATATAAAAGTCTGGACTGAAACAGGAGAAACTCTTCAGGGCAAGATGAGAAGCCTGATCATTAAATATGATTTTCAACCTCAACGTTTAACCTGAGATTTAAAACTGACAAATTTACCCTTTAGGAACAGGGCAAGGCTGAATAATATCGGCTCACCTCATGTTTCAGTTAATAAATGCCAATTTATTGGATTTTAAGGAAGTTCCAACAATAGGAAAGGTTAGGAGTATCTCCAACTGCTTTTTCCAAGCTGCTTTTACTACTGGTGCTACAGCAGTCAAAATTTACTTTAAAATTTGCTTACAGTACCAGGAATCAGTTGAATTTCCAATATTAGAAATTTTTCATCCTCCTCTATGAAAGTTCCTTCTTAAATGCATCACAGGCATAACAGGGAAAATGCAATCCCAATAAATATTGAAAATAAGGTGAAATTTGAATGCCGAAGGCATAGGAATGGTTAAAAGCAGGTTTAACCAACTTTTGAAAGCACTTCTGAAGACACTGCAGCTTTTCTTGACTCATCCAGTGCTTTTTAATGGTCTTAAAAATGACTTTTGGTAATGGTAATTTTAGCTGCTGCTTGGCATAGTATCATATTCGTATGTGCTTTACCGCGTTTTCAGGCACAAGTATGATTTTAAAGGCTCCTGTCAACTCCAAAACTGCTTGTAAAATGGGGAGTTATTTCAGTCTAAAAGCACATTGCCTGAAAGAGGGATGGCTTGGCATTCTTCTCGAGCTGTGAAAATAAAACGGCAATGCACAGCTCTTGCAGGGCAATTTGCACGTCCCAAACCCTTTAGAGATACTGTATCTGTAAATAAAATAGAGAAAAAAAGGTGGAAGAATGGCAGAACAAAGCCACAAAATAAATTGGCTGATCGGGCTGCGTGTTCTGAAATGGAACGGGAGCTTTTCATAATGGTCTTTATTTGCTTTTTGTCCTTTTGGCACTGGATTGTCCCCCAGCCTCACTTTTTGTCCAGCTCAAACCAAACCCGGCCCCAAATTCACCTCTCCCTCGAGCCTTGGAATTCCTGAGCTCCACATTTTAGAGCAGGGCTTCACTCTGATCAAAGCACACAAACTCTGGAGGTTTAAGCAGGATCTCAGAGCAGTCTGAATCAAACTCAGGTTCGCTGGGGTGCCTTCCCAGATTCTCCAATTAGGGATTTCTCTCAGGAAGAGCTGCAAATAGCCCGTGAAAGCCCTTCTTATGCCATTTTCAATGCAGAGCCATGGCAGCACAAGCCAGCTAATGTAAAGGTTATGCCAAGCTCCTCCGAAATTGCCCAGCTGTGGAGCTGAATGCCCACACAGGAAACAAGGCGCGGCATTTTCCCCTGCGATGGGGTTGCTTAGTTACTCAGTTTAAATGTATGGCTCTATGTGGCTCTTTATGAGGACCCTCAGTCCGTAAATCGAGTTTTAGACGCTCTTTCAGGGCTGTGTTTTTCCCCCTGAGTGTTCCCTGCTGAATGGAAGTGGAGGTAAGGACAAAGGACAGCTTCCTTCAGGGGCAATTGGGGCATTTTGGAGAACCAAGTGCAGCTGGGAACAGAAATACCTGTTCAGGCAGAGAGAAATGTGAGGTGCTTTAACTCAGCCTGCAAGAATTTCACACCTTGCCTCTCCAATTTGGAGAAGCTGCTCTCGCTTTCCCAGAGATCACCAGCTCCTGGGAGCTTTGCTGGGGTTTCAATCCATAAAAGCTCCCACGCTGGAGGTTTCAGCATTCACATGCTGGGGTTGTGAACGATGGAGGTCTCTTGAATTGGGCTCTCTCAGCAGCTTGTCCCGTCACCAGCCACCTCAGGGTCACAACTGCCCTGGTGGCTCTTGTGCTGGCAGGGTTTTAGTGAATCAGTGCAGGTGTTTTGGCCTCGCTCCATCCTGGATCTTGTGTGTGCCACACACACAAATTCTCTTTAATTTCCAAATCGAGTGTCCATTTCCTCATTAATAACTTAATTCCTCATTTAAAATGGCCGCAGTATTATCAGAGACTCAGGCTTGAGGATGGGACTTGGTGATTCTCACTTTGTAACTCCAAGACTTCTGTAAAAGTGTTTGATGGGCTTAACCATGTGGGGGAAATGAGGAGGAAAGGTTTTGAATACTTTAAAATCACTGAATGGTGTGGGTTGGAAGGGACATTGAAGATCCAAAAATCTGCTCCTGCCATGAGCAGGGACACCTCCCACTGTCCCAGGCTGCTCCAAGCCCCAGTGTCCAGCCTGGCCTTGGGCACTGCCAGGGATCCAGGGGCAGCCACAGCTGCTCTGGGCACCCTGTGCCAGGGCCTGCCCACCCTCCCAGGGAACAATTCCTTCCCAATATCTCACCTAAATTTCCCCTCTGTCACTCTGAACCCATTCCCTGTGTCCTGTCCCTCCAGTTCCTGCTGCAGGGTCCCTCTCCAGCTTCCCTGTACCCCTTCAGGCCCTGGAAGGAGCTGTGAGGTCTCCACACAACCTTCTCCTCTTCAGGCTAAATAGCCCCAGCTTCTCAGCCTCTCTTCATCTCTTACTCTCCAAAACCTCTTTCACGAGCTCTTCTTTTCTTCCCCTCTCCATGATGGAAAGGGTCATGGTTGAAGAAAAGAGTATCCATGAAATTAAGACTGCTGAATGTTGAGAGTTGGCTTTGTTTAATTCTCTCTAGGGCTACATTAGAATGCTTATAAACTCAGAGGGGAAGAAACAAAACATAACAAATCCAGACTTTTTGCTCCCCTCTAGGTCCTAGAAAAGTCCCCTCTGCTTTTTTCATACTCCGCTCCCACTCTTTGGAAAATAATTTGGACTTGCTTGCTGGGTCAGGCTTTTTGTGGTACCAAACAAGTTGTCATTGCCTCGTTCCCACAGAGGTTTTCTCTGTGTTGGATGTTGAGCTATCCAAGGTTTTTTTCTTTCACAGGCATATCAAAGAAAGCGGCTTTAGTGGCTCCTTGAAGACTTTTCCATTTTACCATTTGTCTTATTGACAGCACGCAGTCACTGAAGTGGAGCAGAGCCCCGAACTCGCTATAAATTCTTGTTTGCTGCAGTATTTGGGGATGATAAAGTGGTTTATTGGAGACACAGAGGGAATAGAGGGTCGGTAGGGAATGGTTGGATGCTGCTTCTTCCTGCACTGTGATGGGGCCGTAGCACACGAACAAGCCGTGACTTGTTCAAATTAAGCTTGCTCCAAGATGTTGTGGATGCTGCACACTCTCATGGATTCAGGAAGAATTTGGTAAAATCAACAAGAAGACAAATTCAAGAGTTAATACTTTGTTCTTTCCTGTCTTGGGGAGCAGCCCTAGGAAGTAAGGGATTGATGCTGAGGGGCTTTCCACAACTACTGACAAGGTTTAGAGTTTGATTCTTGTTTCAGTTAAAATTAAAGAATAAACTTTTATTCTGCCAACAAATAATTTCCTTCAGCAGTTAGTGGGTAGAACTTTATTAAATGGAAAATCTTTTAAATTGGGCTGAGAATCTGCTAGGAACTGAGTCAGGGGTTTGAAATTGCCCGTTGCACTCCCTGTGACTGTTCAAACAAAAACAAACAGAACAATTTATCTGACTAAATAAAAGCAAACTTGAATATAAGATAAATAATGAAATAACTCAGAGTAATGATTGAGTGTTTCTGCAGCAGCTGGAAGAAGAGTTGGTGATTAGCATATGGAAGTGGATTTTTTTCCCAGTTTTATTTCAGGAGCACTCAGGAGGAGATTGCAGTTATTTCCCAGAATCGTGTCCCAGGAAGGTTCAGGTTGGCTGTTTGTTCTCCCAGAAAAGTTCAGGATAACTGTTTGTTCTTCTAGGAAAGTTCAGGATAACTGTTTGTTCTCCCAGGAAGGTTCAGGATAACTGTTCTCCCAGGAAAGTTCAGGACAACTGTTTGTTTTCCCCAGGAAGGTTCAGGCTGGTTGGTTGTTTTCCAGATGATTGTGCTGTTCTCCCTGCAGGGCTCCTCACTTTTTTTTTGTGTCAAGGTAAAACTCTGCCTCTGGAGAGGGGTAGGACTAAGTTACTGAACTTTTCCCAGAGTTGTGCTCTCTTAATGGGAACACAAATCCCCTCTCAAGTCTTGTGGGAAACCTTTTTGTGCCTAAAGTCACTTAAATTTTTAAGGCTTTGTGGGCCGAGCTATTTTTCTTACTAAACTTTGAAGCCACGTGACTCGAAGACCAGAACAGTCCTCTCCTGACACTGCTCCCAGGTCATTCAAATGTTTTATTGAGATGAAATTTAAGGATACAGGAAATATGAGCGGTTATTTGGGGTTTCCAAGTGATTGTGTTTCTTAGGGGGAGTATATAGGTGATTTTGGGTGGCTGTGACTCCTCTGCCTTGGTGCCTGCATTGTCAGAGTCTCAGTGTGGGTGAGGTGGGACCTCTCAGAAATGTGAGTGTGGGGCCTCAGAAATGTGAGTGTGGGGCCTCTCAGAAATGTGAGTATGAGGCCTCTCAGAAATGTGAGTGTGGGGCCTCTCAGAAATGTGAGTATGAGGCCTCTCAGAAATGTGAGTGTGGGGCCTCTCAGAAATGTGAGTGTGGGACCTCTCAGAAATGTGAGTGTGGGGCCTCTCAGAAATGTGAGTGTGGGGCCTCTCAGAAATATGAGTGTGTAGCTTCTCACAAAAGTTCCTGAGGAGAGTTTTGCAAAAGCTGCTGCAGCTGGTAACCTCCACACAGTGAGTGCTGTACGCGTTGAGGTGTCTCCAGCTACTCCTTCAACCTGTTGTTCATAGTGAAAGGTGTCCCTGCCCATGACAGGGGCTGGAACCAAATGAGTCCAAAAGTTCCTTCCAGCCCAAACCATTCTGTGCGTCTGGGGGTCCCTCCAGTGACTGGGAGCAGGAGACCAGTGTGGAAAGTCCTGTGAAAGCCCTTTTTGGAGGAACTGGTCCCTTTGGAGGTGGCAGTCCCTAGCAGAGGGGCTGTGAGGATGCAGATGGCCTTTGGGATGGTGGGAATGAAGAGAAGAGCTCCGGAGGAGAAAGGGAGCTGCTGGAAACTGCAAAACCCCATAGCTGTGGGGCAGTGGTGGTCGGAGGGACCTTTGGCTGTCAGGCAAACCCCAGCTCATGTGAGCACAGAGTCCCAGAGTGGTCTGGGTTGGAAGGGACCTCCAAGATCATCCAGTTCCTCTCCGTGCCATGGGCAGGGCCACCTCCTGCTGGAGACTCTCTCCTCCCAGGTGTCTGCAGAGCTCTTGGCTTTGCCTGTTGGCTCCCTACACTGGGAGTTTGTTATTAGCTGATTCATTAACATTGTTTTAATTTTGATAGATGATTCTCTGTGGTTTTAGCTGTAAAACTGAGAGAAGTCCTCCAAGGAAGAGAACTGCTGGATGGGAAGGGGATTTGAAGGGGTTTCAAAGGTAAAAGGAAGATGATCCAGCAGGTCTCCGTTGGGAAAACAGCTGATTATCCAAGTTGTTGTGTTTGTCTCTGCTCAGGCTGTTTGACCTTGCTGAGCAGCTCATCTAGGACAGCTCATTAAAAATAATTAGAAATTAAAATAATGAAAATTAGCCAGCAGAACCCAGATAGAGCTGAGCCTTGACACTGTTACATGGAGGGTTTGCTAAAGAGGTTCTCACTTTGCTCCCAAGGAGAGAGGCCCTTTATTTATCCCCTTTTCTTGATTATGGAAGGATAAAGCAGAAGCACTGTTAGGAAAAACAGTGAAGTGAACAACAGGAACAGAAATGCTTTGCTGTAAGGCCTTAGGAAAGCCTTCAGAACTTGTTTTATTTAGTAAGTTCTGTTTGCCTTTTCTGTAAGGAGTTTGAGGCAGGGGCAGTGCTGCCTCAGGATTCCATTTACCAGCATTGGTGCTTAAACATAAAATGCATCATGAAAACTGTAGGGAGGGAAGCCCATTTATGAAATGCTTTTCCTTTTTTAAGAGTGTTTGATTTATCATGATTTGACTTCAAAAACTACTCCATTAAGCCCAGGAATTTCAAGGACAACTTGTTTTTTGTTGAGGAAGTTGGAACAGAGGCATGTTCTGGTAATGCATTCTGGTAATAAACTGCAGTGTAAAATTGGAAGAGGTGAAGTAATGGCTAAAAGAGTTCTGCCAAGGCCCACACACTGACATGGGGCACCTTTCTGCTCTCTGGGTTTAAAGTCTTGTGGAAATATTTCTTTCCTAAGTCACCTTAGGGGCTGCAGTTCTTCTGTGCTTGTTTAGGTTGAATAAAGCAGCCTTAGAGCTGAAATAATTTCTGCTGAGGAATGTTTAAACAAAATACTGGAGAAAAGAATTGAGAGAACTGGAGCGAGTCCTGAGGAGGCCACAGAGATGCTCCAAGGGCTGGAGTCCCTCTGCTCTGGAGCCAGGCTGGGAGAGCTGGGGGTGCTCACCTGGAGAGGAGAAGGCTCCAGGGAGAGCTCAGAGCCCCTTCCAGGGCCTAAAGGGGCTCCAGGAGAGCTGGAGAGGGACTGGGGACAAGGGATGGAGGGACAGGACACAGGGAATGGCTTCCCAGTGCCAGAGGGCAGGGATGGATGGGATACTGGGAAGGAATTGTTCCCTGGGAGGGTGGGCAGGCCCTGGCACAGGGTGCCCAGAGCAGCTGTGGCTGCCCCTGGATCCCTGGCAGTGCCCAAGGCCAGGCTGGACACTGGGGCTTGGAGCAGCCTGGGACAGTGGGAGGTGTCCCTGCCCATGGCAGAGGTGGCACTGGATGGGTTTTAAAGTCCCTTCCCACTCAAACATTCTGGGATTGTCCTAAAAACTGAGCCTCTTTCACGTAACATCGCTGAGGACAATTCATGGAATCCCTTTCCTAAGGGACGCTGCTCACTGGTGTTGCTCTTTAGCTTAAGGAACTTACTTTTCCCTCCTTGCTAATTTCCCCTAGTGTATTTCCAGAGAGCTCCCATTTTCCTTGATTAAATAAATTCCGACTTCTGTCATCTTTATAGGACAGATTCTCCATCCTCCTGACGATGGGAATAACCTTTCTCTGCACCTGGCTCAGTCCAAAGATGTTCTTTTTCATGTCCCCAGAAATTCTCACTGGCTCTGGCTGGTGCCTGATTGTACAACACAGTGCTTTGAGCTTATGGTTTATTGAACTCATATTGCTGTTTATTGATTCTATTTGGTGAGGGGAAAAAAGGTACCACCCATATATTTACAACTTGCCACTCGTCTTTAAGGTTTTTAATTAAAATTATTGTCTCTGAATTGGAAATTTGTGTCAGACTGCAGTTTTAGATTTATCTGTTCAGTGTGTGGTGGTGGATGTGGAACTGAGGCTGTGGCTTTGTTAGTTTTGCTCCTGCAAAAGGGCAGGGTGGCATGTCTGAAAAAGCAAAAGCAATCTGAGATTTGGCATGATGAAATTAGGTGAAATAATCTGTAAACTCTTACCTATGCAATAAACTCTGTTTCTTCACAAATCTCTTACCGGTGCCATGTGGATAATCCACAAGTTTCCTACTCCCATCCTGCTTGGAGTTTTTTTTTCTCCCCTAGTTCTGGCTCTTGCTCTAATCTCTTCTTTTCACTGAAATTTATCTCATGATAAATTTTCTTGCTTCGCCTGCTCACACTTGCAATAAATCCTCTGCAAACTGCTCAATTTTGCTGGCCAGCCCTGTCTTTTCTCTGAGACTCCTGAGATCCACATCGGAATGCTGAACATTCCTTTTAAATGCTGAGCATTCCTTTTTAATGCACTGTAGAATGCTTTGATTATCATTCCAGAAATTCGGATGTGTTTGATGGAAAACCAACTTTGGGAAAAATTGTTAACATGTGAACATGTATTTGACTTGTAATTTTGATCATTTTCTTACTGAATGTAAAATAGAAGTTGGTCTGATTTCTTCGGTGAGCTTTTCACAGGGTTACCCAGCAGGGCAAAAATATCATCATGGAAACAGAAGATGAGGAAAAGCTCATGGAGTTTAGAAAAAAAAAAATCATGATTATTCTTTTAGTGAGATATATGCAATTTTTAGACTTAAAAATTGTCCCTGCTTTGGATTTTTATTTGGATATTTACTTTGGTCGTGTGTGTGGTGGTCACTGTTGAAAACAATGTTGCATAAAAGTTTGTATCATTGAGTTCCTTAGCCCAATTTCAGAGTTTGTTGAAGGGTCCCTCAGTTCCCCAAATCCTGAACCTCTAGAAAATGATACCACACATCTCTAGAAAAAGTTAGAGTTGGTTTTGTTATGGCCCTGGAATTTTTATTGTATTCAGTGGAAAAAAATAAGACCAGGGGAAAAAAATATCAAAGGCCATATTTCATGTAGACAATGCAAACATTTCTTATCTTCCCACACAGTGTGCTCGTAGGAAACTACAGTGGTATGAAAGATGTGGCTTTCCAGGTGATTTATTTGCTCTGTTAATGCCAGCAAAACAAAAAGCTTTAAAATAAAACAATAGTTAATTTAATTCCTAAAAACCAAACAAACAGAAGATTTTCAATTGTTATTTATCAAAGTAGACCATATAAGAATGAAGGGAATAGGGAGGGAGAGTTCATGCACTAGTAATTTTATTGAGACCTCCTAGGGAACTTTGAAATGTGAAGTGAGTGCAGAGGTGTTTGGTCACAGGTTGGGCTTGGCGACCTTGGAGGTCTTTTCCAACCCAGATGATTCTGTGATGGCAAAGGCAGCGTGGTGGGGGATCTCTACAGGCAGTGAGTGACGAGGGCGAGTGAGGGGCACCCACAGCAGCTCCCTCTATTTCTCAATATCCATATGGGGTGAGGGATCCTGCCCCTCTGGGCAGCCCTGGAGGCACCTCTGGAGTGCCGTGCCCAGCTCGGGGCTCCTCAGCACAGCAGGGCCAGGGAGCTCCTGGAGCGGGGCCGGCGGAGGCTGCGGAGCTGAGCGAGGGCCTGGAGCATCTCGGTGCCCAGGAAAGGCTGAGGGAGCTGGGGCTGCTCAGGCTCGAGAGGAGCCCCAGCTGAGAGGGGCCCTCAGGCCTGGCTGTCCCTGGCTGCAGGGAGGGCTCCGAGCAGGGCCCGGGCTCTGCTCCGGGGGCCCAGCAATGGCCCCAGAGCCACGGGCAGGGCCTGAGCCCGGCAATTCCCCTGCACAGGAGGCACAACTTCTGCCCTGGGCAGGGCCCAGCCCTGAACAGATTGTGCACAGAGCCTGGGGGGTCTCCTCCCTGGGGCTGTTCCAGAGCTGGGTGCACACAGTGCTGTGCCCTGGGAATTCCAGCATTGTTCAGGCTGTCCATATGGATCAATCTTTCTTTGGGCGTTCAGATGTCTGGCCTTGCAGTTGAACTCAGCAGCAGCGGTACAAAGCTGCTGCTGAAGGAAATCCCAGTGGTGTAAAGGTGTCCTTTAGGGGCTTCACCTAAACGGAGATCTGAGCAAATGCTTCACTGTTCTCACCTCCCTTCATAGGCCTTGTCTGTGCTGGGGTAATTAGAGGCTGTAACAAGCTGCAGTGTGAGTCCTTTGAAGCTGATAAATGTGTAATTTTTGCTATAAGCTGGGAAATAGAATTTACCTCAGCTTGCTCTTGTGTTTACTTTACAGATGATTTTCTGTTGGGATTTGTGTGTAAGAAAATCCCCAATAAACCCAATACCTGAGTATTTCTTTCCTATTTTGAGCCCAGAACTTGATTAGAAGCTACCATTTTATACAAATGAGGTTTGGTTGGACTGTGGATCAGAGGAGCCTCTTAAAGTCTATAAAATCATGGGCTGCAATCTCAGTCCCGTGTGGTGAATTGGGAAGGAGAATGGTTGTCTCTGTTCCTGCTGAGCCAAAGAGGCTCTTGGAAAATGCAAAGCTCTTCCTAATGAACTTTTATTTCCATGTGCTTTAAAGGGGGTAGTGGTTTTCTGCTGTCCAATGTAGAAAACCCGACTGGTCCTAAAATACAGTCATCACACATGGTGATCATGCTTTTATGTATTTTAAGGCTACACTTATGCGTTTGCTAGCTCTGCATGTACTGCTTGATATCTTTGAACCTCTCTTTTGAGTAAACCAACAAACTCTTACTTATTTTCTTTCGTTATTCTGCTCTGCTTCCATTGATGACTCTAAACTTTTGACTCCAGACTGGCAATATGAGGGTAAGATGGCAAAATATGACTTCCTGAACATTGCTCGTCTGCTTTTCATTTGTGTTCTCCTTAGAGTTATTAAAATTCCATTCACTAAGTAGATCCTTTTTGTTGCAATTAAATTCAAATTATGTTTGTTTCTGTTGTGAAGCTTTAATTATGATTTATACCCTTTCATCATTCCTTTGTTATTTCTTTGGGTTAAATTACCATCTTATTCCCTGTGTCCTCACAGACACTGAGATTCCTGATGGGATCTCTAGAGCAACACACAAACAGATTCATTAGTGTAGCTGTCCAACTGGATCGTGGTGGAATGTGACAACAATCCTTCCCTGGGAGGGTGGGCAGGCCCTGGCACAGGGTGCCCAGAGCAGCTGTGGCTGCCCCTGGATCCCTGGCAGTGCCCAAGGCCAGGCTGGACATTGAGGCTTGGAGCAGCCTGGGACAGTGGAAGGTGTCCCTGCCCATGGCAGGGGTGGCACTGGATGATTTTTAAGGCCCTTCCGACCCAAACCATTCCATGATTCTGTGATTTGAGGGGTGTGTGTTCATGACATGCAAAGGAAGAGGAAAAATGATATAAAGTTTTTGCTGTTCAAGTGTTCTAAATATGGATCACACCTGAGATCTTTTGTCATCACATCCTCCCTTGCTTTATAAAGTTTCTCTGAGTAAGGGATAAGCAAACAGCTCCGATTTTGATCCTTTGTGAGTGTAACCTTGCTATCAGTTGTAGCTCATACCTGCATCACATTTAAGGGAATACTTGCCTTCAGCATGCCAAATATGCTGACTTTAAAAAAACCCCAACAACAAAACCCCCGAGATCCTACTTTTGCAATGAGAAATAACTCTTCTTTTCATCTTTATAGATTGCAAGTTGGCCAGAACAGGTCCTCCAGCCACAATAGTTCCCATTGACGAGGAGAGTCGCAACGGTGAGTGCCCCACAATTATTTATAACACAAATTATTTATAACCAGTCTTTAAGGCCCTTGTTGCAAATAGACCTTCTTAATTTTTCTCAAGTCAGTGGGATGGTAGCAGAGGATGAAGTTCTGGTCAGTCTTTGGTTTTATTGTGTTTGGGTAAAGCTGAAATCTTATGCTGCAGCATGACAGGAGTGTTAACAATGTGGTCTTCTGGGTTTCTCGCGTGGCTTTTGGAAGGTCCCTTGCTGGTTCCCTCTAAGTTTAAGAACATGAGGTTATGGACACCTCTGAAATGGCAGAACTTTGCATGAAGTCGGAAATTTCAAAAAGAAAATGAATGTCCCTTTTTTACAGTATTTTACTTCTGTCAAGTCACAGAGTTCTCAGGTTGTTGATCTGTGGTCTGAGCATTGCATTTGTGCTGAGTACTGTGATGGGATGAAGTGCTTTACCCTGTTACAATCAGCTTACTGCTGAGAGTAAGTTACTACTCTTTCTTGCTTTTTATTCTGTGTGTTTAGGGGGTTTTTCTAACCTTGCAAGCTGGGCCTGGTTTTGTGCAGTGTGTAGTTGTGGTTTATGAGATATGGGCGTTTGAGATGGTGAACAAAGCCAGGCCATGCTGGTGGAACTCCTCTGCTGTTATTCCTGGGGGAATTCCTTGTTGGAGTTGCTCAAGGTCAGATGGATAAATGCATTTATGGGTAAAACCCCTCAATAAATCAATTGCTAATATAGCTGTGTACTGAAAAGCTCTGGTACTGGGGTGGCTGTTAACACCAGGCTGTTTTCCTCCTCCTGGGGTGGTTTTTCCTGCAGTCTGGAGTGTCCAAAGGAGGGCTATGAAGATGGATGTGCTCTTTGAATCAGATGTGTTGGTTCTTGGCAAGCTGCTGTTGTATCCTGATGTGTTCCAGCTGTGGGCTGCTCAGTTCTGGTGGAACGACCCCCGTAGCTGAAATGGTTTGGCTGCCAGAGCTCCCCTCTCGTAGCCTTTCATCCTCCCTACTCATTAGAAATAAATCTGCACTAACAGCAAGGGGTTATAAATAAATCCAAACCAACTTTGCCATCAAAAAAACTTTGTGAGAACCTTTAGAAAAAGAGGTTGAAGTTGTGGACTCCCCATCCCTGGAAGTGTCCAAGGCCAGGCTCGACAGGGCTTGGAGCAACCTGGTCTAGTGGGAGGTGTCCCTGCCCATGGCAAAGGAGCTGGAATGAGATGAGCTTTGAGGTCCCTTCCAACCCCAGCCAGTTTGTGGTATAAAAGTTCATAAGGAATGTATGGTGTTCTACATTTCCAGTGACCAAACTTTAGACTGGGATTGCCAAGAGATGCAGAAATAAAAATCCACCTAATTTTGTTCTAATCTATACAAATACGTCTCTAGCTCACATTCAGTGTGAAACCTCCTCCTTATTGTAGTTCTTGCACTGCACTGTAGCTTCCAAGGGTCTGTTGTTGATGTTGGAATGGCTTTTGGGATCTCAAGATCTCAAAACAATGGCTGGGACATTTCATTCCATCCAGTGCATGTGGTCACTGAGTTCTGGCAACACAATAAACAGAAAATCCTGCTCTTTAGAAATGCATATTTAGTTCCATTGTGCCATGGCACATTGAGCTCAATCATTCCTAATTCACAGGAAGTCACAGACCAGCAAATCTCATGGAATAAAAATATTTTCCCAAATAACTGTTGCCTGTTTTCATAGTCAGGCACACAGGTACCGTGCCTGACCTTTAAAGATCTTCTTGAGAATCAGCAGAGATGTTAAGATTTGACAGTTTCCCACCACGGGATGAATATCTCTTAATATCAAGTAATTTAGGTACAATAGTAAATTACATTTTAATTGTGCTCAGGTGAGCAATCCTAGAAGGAGTGAACTTGACCTTTCTTAAGGAATAAATGAATTATTTTATGATTTTCCCTGTGTTGAACTGAACTGGCTGATAGTATTTCAGATCATATTAACAGCAAACCTGAATTTTTCTGGATGATTTTTATAGGCAGAGAGTAATTTTTATTTAATTACTGGATTTGAGACTTGGTTTTAACTTGTTTTAAAGACTGAATGAGCTTTATTCCTAGGTCAGACTTTCTCATTGCCAGTGTACTCCAAGTTTTTGGGGGCCTCCATGTGGAGCCACCTGTGCTTTTTCCCTTCAGATGAGCATCCTGAAATTCTCAAGGGCTTTGAATCTTTGGGCAGGGTTTTTGATGGAAAGTAGACTCTTGGGACAGGACTTCTACAAGGCAAGATTCAAAGATTTATAGATTAAAGTAGAATTTGGAAGAGAAAGAAGAGGTTGGGGTGGAGGAAACAAGCAGACCAAAGTGAATCGCCCTCATGTGAGGACAAATAGGAACTGGCGTCTCGCTGCTCCATCCCGAACAAAAAAATTCCAGTTAGGAATGCTTTGTGTTCTTTCCCATCCTAGAAAAATCAGTCAGTGTTGGTGTGGTTTGATTTTATTTTGGTGGGGTTTTTTCTCCCCTCTTCCCTTATGATGGTTTGAGTGCTCTAATGAATAATGGGGGCAAATCCCAAAACCTCCTGCTCTCTTCCCTCCTGTTCCTTGGGGATGTGTGACACAGGGAAGTGCAGCTTTCATGGCTGTAGGTGGGTCAGGTGTTATTTTTCCACCTTTTCATCTTCCTGCTCTCTCGGCAGCAACCTTTCGTCAGCCTGACTTCCTGGGGAGGCAGAGGATGTGTGATCGTGCTACAAATCCCCTTCCACAACCCCCTGTGGGGAGGGACTCACAGGAAAAAAGTGGGCACAAAAATGCAGGAAACAAAGCTGTGGGGTTTTTTCCCCCCTGATTCTGTTGGACCAATTTATTTTCAGTTTTATTATATGTAATGCTGGAAGAATGGACCGGATTGCTGTGGCACACTGACGATTCCCATGCTGGTCCAAACTGGTTTAACTGGGTTTTCGGGAACAATCCACAGGGATTGAAGAAAATGTCCCCAGAGGCCCAAAATCTGTAGCCTCCCTCCTGAAGTGGGCTTAGGTGTGCTGATAAGGACTGGGAGTTATACTCTGAATATTCATTACTTAATTAAATGTTCAGTGACCACCAGGGTGGGCTGGAATTGAACTAATTAGCCCTAAAGAAGGAAGGGTCCTGCTATCCCAGGCATTTTGGCTAAGGGGAAAAGTTGTTTAGTAGAATCAACTTGGAAAGTTGCTGTGGCTGAGCACAGGAAAGGCATTCCTTAAGAGCTGTGGCTCCATGTTCATTTCCTACTTTTCCCTCCTGTTTCAGGAAGAAAGATGAATTAATGACTTGAGGGTGCTTCAGCCTTGGAGGGCTTTTCCAACCTAAATGATTCCATGATATTCTTGTATTGCCTTCACAAACATCTCACTCTTTCATTTTAAACAAAAATACTTTCACCTATTGCTTCCTTTCATTCAAGAATCAGCTCTGTGAAGGAAAGTCTTAGTTTTACCATCTTAGTTTTACCATTTCAAGGGATTCTGAGAACAGCATTTCCCAAGTTTGCAGTGTATGTGTCGGTGTGGAAAGACACCAAACTGTGATTTCTTTTTGATTTTTCTCAGTTTTCCCATAAAGGCACTTTGAAGATTCTTTGCATTTTGCTTTTACTCAGTGCACTATTTTTTGTAGCGTTTCTATAATGGAAAAAAAATCAAATTATTAGTTTATATGTTGTTATCATTCCTGTGAAATGTTTCCAGGGAGAAAGTGCTTCAGTTGATTTTTAATCAAGTTCGTGCCTTTGTCTTTATGCCTCTCTGACCACACATAGATTTTTCCCACATCTTTAGACAATCTTACAGCTCCCTAAAGTGTTTATGAATGGTTTTGACCAGCTTTTGACCATCCTTTTCAAACATATCTTCACCAGCCTGGGATTTGGTTTGTCTGGCAATGGAGATGTGGTGTGGTGTGCAGATCTAATTTAAGGTATTGAGGCCAATAAATAAACCTTGGAATTAAATCTGGCCACTTGTAGGCTGAGGGTCTAGGCCCAGCCTGGCCATTCCAGCTCAGGGAGAAGTCGAGGTGGATGATGTGATTTTAGTGATGAGTGCCAGCAGTGTTTTGCTGAATCTCTGGGTGCTGATGCTGTTTTGTGGTCATTAATCCCACGTCTGAGACATTAGATTAGCCAGCAGTACAAATCTGAGCTGGATCAGGCCCAGGCCCATAATAACATCTGCTCAAATTAGGCCTCACTCCGTGGAGTTTATTCCAGCTTTATGTATTTATACAGGAAGAGAGGTGATCCATTAGATCCAATAGCTGCCAGACTGAGTAACTTCTGTCAGAAGCTGTTACCCTTGTGGAATGTTCTGCACAAATTCGAACAGGAGGAGTGGATTTGTATTGATTCGTGTGCCCCACGTGGCTACTGCTGAGGGCTGAGTACTGACTGTGCCACGTCACAGGGCTGTGCAGTTCTGCTCCATCTGCCACCCCTGGGAGCCGGGGGGTTCCTGTGGATGCTGCTCTAAGAGGAGAAGGACCTGGGGGTGCTGTGGGTGAGAGCTGGCACCCAGAACCCCCCCGTGCCCTGGGCTGAGCCCCCAGCGTGGGCAGCAGGGGAGGGGGGATTCTGCCCCTGTGCTCAGCTGAGACCCCACCTGCAGAGCTGCCCCAGCCCCGGGGCCCAGCACAGGGAGGAGCTGGAGCTGCTGGAGAGAGGCCAGAGGAGGCCACAGAGCTGCTCCAAGGGCTGGAGCCCCTCTGCTCTGGAGCCAGGCTGGGAGAGCTGGGGGTGCTCACCTGGAGAGGAGAAGGCTCCAGGGAGAGCTCAGAGCCCCTTCCAGGGCCTAAAGGGGCTCCAGGAAAGCTGGAGAGGGACTGGGGACAAGAGATGGAGGGACAGGACACAGGGAATGGCTTCCCAGTGCCAGAGGGCAGGGCTGGATGAGATATTGGGAAGGAATTGTTCCCTGGGAGGGTGGGCAGGCCCTGGCACAGGGTGCCCAGAGCAGCTGTGGCTGCCCCTGGATCCCTGGCAGTGCCCAAGGCCAGGCTGGACACTGGGGCTTGGATCACCCTGGGACAGTGGGAGGTGTCCCTGCCATGGCAGGGGTGGGACTGAATGAGCTTTCAGGTCCCTTCCATCCCAACCTCTGTGGTGCTGGGAGCAGTACTGGCTCGAGTTCTGGATCGTCCAAGGCGTTCCTGTGCTGTTTGCGAGTGTGCTGGTTAGACTTAGAGAAAGGGCTTCAATTGGGCCATAGAAATCCACTGGGAACAATGAACATTCCAGGAAAGTTTCTGCACCAGGACCTCCAGCTGCTGCATCCCTGGCTGGGGGTGGGAAGCCTGGGCCAGGGTGCAAGTGCCAGGGAATCAAGAGACACCCAACTGTAGCTGCCTTGGTTTATTTTTCTGAATGCTCTGGTCCAAGAACTGTCCGCAAATTCCTCCATAATTTACTCAGCTAATAAATGCCTTCAGTGAGATGAAATATGGAATATAGAATATTTTTATTTTTTATAGCTTCTATTTATGGTTTTTTTCCCATTTTTCATGTCAGCGGTTGGCTCATAGGTGTTGCTTCTCAACTCTGCCTGCAGGTGCTTCAATTGAAATGTGGACAAGGAAGTATCGCTTCTTCCCTGATAATTTGATTTAGTTTATAAATTCATGAGATGGGAACAGAGGCCAAAATTTATGGAAATTATTTTTGTTTCATTCCAGCCTGTTTGTTCATTTCTGTTCTGAGGTGATCTGTTCTCCAGATTTGGGTATTAAGGATTTCATTGGGAAGTAATGAATCAATTTGGTGTCTAATGCTGGTTTTATGCCATGGATTTAAATTCTCATGTTTTTGCTGTAGGACAAATGTGTAAAGAATGAGGAAGCTGTAAAAGGGATCAGTTTATTATTCTACTTCTGTTTATCAACATATCAGCAGTGGTCGGGACTTAAGCAGAGCTGCTGTTAAAGATCTCTGTAATTCTCCTCTTTCAGTAATTTTTTTAAAATTATGTCTTTAGGAAAAAAAAATCAAAGTTTCAAAAAGCAGGATATAATTTGGGGTGGAAGTGGTAGAGAAAAGTTGTCCTTTTAGAAACTGATTAATTCTTAAGGGTAGAAAATAGGGATAGAGTTGGAAATATTTAATTATTTTTGTGCTGTCAGCTGTCTAGAAAAATATCCTAACCTGGTGTCGATGCTCTTGGGGGAGGGGAAATAGAGGTCCTTGAATTTTCTCCAGGGATGAGAGAGAGAAGTGATGTTTGAATGACAAAAATGAGGAATTTAAGTCCATTTTGGGGAGTTTAATCCCATTTTGGGGTAGGGATAATTGTTGTGGCTCACGACTCTGCTCTGTAATGCCGAGGCCTTTTCAAAATGGGTTTGGGATTTCCTTTTTTACTGGAAATTCTCCTCAGAGTGATGGGAATTTTTCTGAACAGCTCATCTATGACAGTTTGAGTATTCAGAATAAATTATTCAAATTGCGGTACGTGATCCATTCATATTCCCAGGGTGTCTATTTACCTTTGCCAATAAAGAACTGCATATTTCCCCGAATTATTCCTTCCATATAATTTACAACATCAAATGTTTCAGTAGCAACGCTCTTTGATTGTCTTCTCCTTCACAGTCCCAGTAAAGCAGTGCAAGACTTGGAGGATCTGATAGATTTTAAGGCTGTTGAAAATCAGTTTTGCTCCAGGGAGTGGGAGGTGATGGTTGGGATCGCTGTCCAGAACTGCGCTGTGCTTTCCAAGTGTTTTGGTGTGGCTTTCATTTTGGAGTGCAAAACAGAGCCCAAAGCAGGGCTGATAAGTCTGGGGGAGGCTGCTCCAACCAGCTCCCAGGAAAGGTCAGCCTGGCTCTGTTGTCCCATGGCAGTGACTCCCATGGAGATGTCCCTGTCCTGAGAGCTCCAGTCTGCTCTCATATCTCCGGTGTCGGAGTGAATGGAACTTCTGCTTTCTGAGGAAGGGTCTTTTATGTGAATTCTTTGTCAAACGATGGAGTTCCTACCCTGCAGCTCGGAATGCATTCATCTTTCTTTCCTCAGCTCTGATGAGCTCTCTGGGCAAGTGCTCCCTTTCCAAAATTCCCAGCTCTGCTGGTTCTTGGGTGCTGGAGCTGCTCAGTCTGGAAGCAACTCTTTGGACTTGCTGGGGCTCTGCTTGGCTGAGCCACCTCAGCTCTCAAAATTCACCTTTGTTCAGCTGAGTCCTGTGTAGGAATCCCAGACTGGTTTGGGTTGGAAGGGACCTTAAGGCCCATCCAGTGCCACCCCTGCCATGGCAGGGACACCTCCCACTGTCCCAGGCTGCTCCAAGCCCCATCCAACCTGGCCCTGGACACTGCCAGGGATCCAGGGGCAGCCACAGCTTCTCTGGGTGTCCTGTGCCAGGGCCTGCCCACCCTCCCAGAGAGGAATTTCTTCCCAATATTCCATCTGAATCATTGGAGCCACGTCAGTTCTTTTCCAAGTCCAGTTAACAGCAGGAGACACATTCAGCAGTGTGATGGGCCCCCAGACTGGTCTCCTTTCTGTCTCTTCTGTGTCAAAGACCTTACCTTGCTGGGAAATTAGGTGTTTGATTAAAATGGACAAAACTACACTAAAAATGAGAGCTCATGGTGCCAAAGGGCTGGGGAAGTGCTGCGAGAGGAAGGTTTGCACGCGAGCCCCGTGGCAGTTCCCAGTGAGCAGAATGCAAAGGGTCATGTCCAGGCACAGGTCCCCTCCCTGCTTCCCTCTGGAGCACAACAGGGATATAAAGAATCGATAGAAAATCTGGGAAGTGAGAAGCTGAGTCGGTGTGGCACCTGCCCAGGGCAGAAGTTGTGCCTCCTGTGCAGGGGAATTGCCGGGCTCAGGCCCTGCCCGTGGCTCTGGGGCCATTGCTGGGCCCCCGGAGCAGAGCCCGGGCCCTGCTCGGAGAGGTTGTTGAGTCTCCTCCCTGGGGATATTCCAGACCCACCTGGACACAATCCTGTGCCCTGTGCTCTGGGATGGCCCTGCTGCAGCAGGGAGGTGCCACCAGGTGCCCACTGTGCTCCCTTCCAGCCTGAGCCATCCTGGGATCCTGCATCTCTTCAGGAAGTGCCTGAGGATCTTGGGAAGTCTGTCCCCTAGGACAAAATTCCCATTACTTTTCCAAGTTGCCTTCTGTAAGCCAAGCATGCTTTTGAAAAATCGGCTCCTTCCAAGGAAACCTCACCTAAATTTCCATTTCAAGTGATGATATAACCCCAGTCCCTTTTCACACCTGGGTGAGCAGGTATGGCTTTGCATTTCCCGTTCTTCAGCATGTGTCTGGATGTGGCACTGGGAGCAGGGATCTGGACCAGGCGAGTAATGAGCTGTCCCCAATGTTTTCATAATCCTTCATCCCCCCCAAAAAAGGGGGAGGGGAAGGGCAAAACATGGAGAAAAAAGGCTTTTTAAATGGTCATGTCCCAGCTTCCTTTAACTGCACTTATTTTATTTTGACCTTAAGATGATGGATAGCTGCTTAGTAATTAATGGATAATGTGTTTCTCCCTCACATTCCCTGTTTTTAAGCAGATTGCTCCAAAACATCAGAATTTTTCTCTTTATTCCAACTTTGAATCGCTAATAAGAATCACACTTAAGTTATTGCTTGTTTTGAACAGCAGAGTGCTTGGAACATTAAAATAATTCAATAAATGATGGATTTCAAAGCCCTACTTGGCTCAAACATAAATTACATTTGTTGGTTTATTTTCTTACACAGTCTCATGCGAAAGCTGCTTGTATCCTTTTAGATTTTCAAAGTCATGCTAATCAAGCCAAATGTTCTGCTCCGTGGCTCTGAGAGTTTTCTCCTTTATTCAACCATCATTTTTCATCATTACTCTGCTATTCCACTTCTTATCCTATTGACACAATTGTTTAGGAACAGAGGGCCTGATTAAAATAAATCATTAAGTCTGGACCTTCTGGCTATCTCTAAGTTATACCATTAGCACAATCCTAGGGATTGTTTCCTCCTTCTGGTAAGTCCGATTTTTTCTGGAGAGGTCTGGGGGAGTTGTGGTCTGGATGGGTAAGGATCTCCTGGGGTTCAACCAGGCCAGGTGCTGGTGCTGCCCCTGGGTCGGGGCAACCCCCGGGGTCAGTCCAGGGGCTGAGCAGCTGGAGCAGCCCTGGAGAAGGACCTGGGGGTGCTGGGGGTGAGAGCTGGGACCCAGAACCCCCCCGTGCCCTGGGCTGAGCCCCCAGCGTGGGCAGCAGGGGAGGGGGGATTCTGCCCCTGTGCTCAGCTGAGACCCCACCTGCAGAGCTGCCCCAGCCCCGGGGCCCAGCACAGGGAGGAGCTGGAGCTGCTGGAGAGAGCCCAGAGGGGGCCACGGAGCTGCTCCAAGGGCTGGAGCCCCTCTGCTCTGGAGCCAGGCTGGGAGAGCTGGGGGTGCTCACCTGGAGAAGGGAAGGATCCAGAGATACGTCAGAGCTCCTGCCAGGGCCTAAAGGGGCTCCAGGAGAGCTGGAGAGGGACTGGGGACAAGGGATGGAGGGACAGGACACAGGGAATGGCTTCCCAGTGCCAGAGGGCAGGGCTGGATGGGATATTGGGAAGGAATTGTTCCCTGGGAGGGTGGGCAGGCCCTGGCACAGGGTGCCCACAGCAGCTGTGGCTGCCCCTGGATCCCTGGCAGTGCCCAAGGCCAGGCTGGACACTGGGGCTGGGAGCAGCCTGGGACAGTGGGAGGTGTCCCTGCCATGGCAGAGGGATGGAACTACATAGTCTTTAAGTTCCTTTCCAACCCAAACCATTCCATGATCTCTGAATTTTTTATGAAGTTTTTGCCCAAATATATATTAACTCTTTTCAGAAGAATAATTATACGTTGCTGCTACCAGGGATAAAATTTTCTTTCTCAAGATGGTTTACGAGCCCAATGAAAAACCCGGCACATGTTGCTTCTGAAATGCACTGCTGAGCATTCGTGTTGGGCCTATTATTTTGTCACTTTCACGACTGGGTGAAGTTTAAAAGAGCAGTTCTGTGACAAATTATCTTCCATGCAAGGAATTAATGCTTTTTGGAAAGGGCATCCCTGAGGAAAGCAGCAGCAGGGAGAACCACCTCACTTTTCAAGTCTGTCTGTGGGTTTTGATAGTTTTTGTTTGTTCTCTTTTTCTTTTTCTTTGGGTTTTTTTTTGTTTCTGATCCTCTTTCCCCTCACATGCAGCTCCACATCCTCTGTTTGATACATCCAAATATTTCCAATAGTTCCTCCCTGCATACAAAGGGCTGACGGAGAGGATGCAGTGCTGGCCTGAGATGTGGCCCTTGGGCTGTTTCTTCCCCTCTCTGGGGTTTATGGTGGATAATCCTCAAGTCTGATGAGGAGAAGAAAGCTCAGGGGGGACCTTGTGGCTCTGCACAACTCCCTGACAGGAGGGGGCAGCCAGGGGGGGGTCGGGCTCTGCTCCCAGGGAACAGGGACAGGACAAGGGGAAACGGCCTCAGGCTGGGCCAGGGGAGGCTCAGGTTGGACAGTGGGAAAATTCCTCCCTGAAAGGGTTGTCCAGCCCTGGCAGAGCTGCCCAGGGCAGTGGTGAATGCACCCATCCCATCCCCGGAGGAATGTCACAGCCATGTGGGTGTGACACCTGAGGACATGGGTTAGTGGTGGCCTTGGCAGTGCTGAGTTAACAGCTGAACTCGATGGTCTCAGAGGTCTCTTCCAGCATTAATGATCTGTGATTTTCAGCTGGTTGCTCCCTCTGTTAATGCCTCTGTGTCTCATTCCTTTTACAAACAAAAATCTTACTGAGTGCCTTTGGGGATTCTTGTGGGAATGATGGTCCCTCACTGCAATTCACTGTTGAATTGCCTAACTTCTTTCTAAGTTTTGTAGCCTGTGAGTTGCTCTTCCTATCTGTCTGTCAAAGGTCACTTTTTATCTATTTCACTTTCCAGAATTATCTCTGCTTGCCCCACAGACCAGAGACCCATGGGGAATTCCTTTCTGGCTTTGGCTTGGTCTCCTGGGGGGCTCCCCAGCCGTGGAAGTGTCCAAGGCCAGGTTGGATGGGGCTAGGAGCACCCTGGGATAGTGGAAGGTGTCCATGGCAGGGGGTGGAACAAGTGGCGGGGTCCTTTCCAACCCAAACCACTCCATGATGTGGTTGCTGTATGACAACAAGAGCCATATCTCTACTTCAAGATCATTTAGCAACTAATTTGTGGCAAAATTTGAATTTTCTGGATTTTAGGATTAGAATTGAATGAGTTTTTTTGTAACCTATATCTCCTCAGATGGTGAGAAGTTTCCCAGTAAAGGCAGGAAATAGGGTCACCACATGGTTGATGTTTATGGTGTGATTTCCTACACGTTCATGTTCTCTCCCTGGGGTTTTTGTGGGAAAGAAAAGGTTTGGGTTTTTGTTTGGCTTTCTAAATCGGGTAAGTGAAAGCCCATTTGTTGTTTCTTATTTACTAAAGGAATTTTCTGGTGTTCATTTTTTACCCTTGACTTTTTCAGAACACACGTTAAGCCTGTTGTCCCACAGAGCCTGTTTCCCTGAGGGACCTCACACCCACAACGGGCTGTCAGCGTCCATCTCTCCACCAGGAATGTCCTTGGAACCACTCCTTGTCTTCCCTTGTCCTTGCCTTCCCTTGGCCATGAAGTATTGCAGTTAATTTCTCCCACTTCTCTTGTAAAAGCAAAGCTCTGATCAAAAAAATCTTGTGGTTTCCCCAACATTCAGCTGTGCTCCACCAGATCTTCCCAGCCTGGGAATACCAGGATCTGCATTTCCCTCTAAGCTGTGTGTGCAGCAGGACAGGGGAGTTCTTGGCTGGGGATCCACAGGCTGGGCTCATCCTCCTGTGCTTTCTCCAGGCTCCTGGGAGGGATTTCCTGCTTCAGCTCCACCTGCCATGAGATGCCAGTGAGAAACCATGGGTTATTAAAACCCTTTCAAATCCCACGAGTATCAACTCATAATGTTTTAACATGTTACATTTGTAAAGTGACCAGATGGGGTTTGTTTCATGCTTTTGTTCAGCATTCATGCTCCTGCTGAAGCCCCTCCAGGCACTTAATTAATCTCAGCAGTGAGAAACCATTTCTCTTGAAGGTGTGTTGTCACCATGGGTGTTCATCCCTTCCACCTTTCCCACAGGGGGCTCTGGTTTTTAAGGATCTCTGGCTGAGAGGAGCTGAAAGGGAAGGATATGCTGCTTTTCTTTGGTAGCGTAGCTTGAGGGTGGGCCTGAGGGATGATGCTGTGTCTATTAAAAAAAATAAAAGAGGACAAAAAAAAAAGAAAAAAGGAAAAAGGACAAAAAAATAAAGAAAAAAGCTCAGTAAGAGTGGAGTGAAATATGTATTTCCACAAGAAGAATTCCTAGAACCATAGAATTCCTAGAATCGTTAAGATGGGGGAATACCTCCTTGTTTAATCAGTGTTCTCACAGAGCTCTCAGGTTATTGAGATGTTATTTTGCCCCCTTGGAATATCCTATGATACCAGTTTTAACAGCTTCCTGCTAATCCGGTTATTTTATTAACAACATCTCGGGCAAACCCCAGGTTTTGATCTGTGGAACTCTGTAAAAGGCACTCTGTAAAGCACCTTTCTTTGCCCGGGCTCTGCCACTGGAGCAGGGGCTTTGTTCGGGTCCCTGGGGAGCAGAGCTGGTTGGATATGAAGTGTTAAAGATCTGGCAGTGCTATTCCTTGCCTGTTGTTAAGCTCTCTCATGCATTATTTATCAAACAGCAGGTGAAGACTTCAACCTTTTTATGATAATTGATAGTGGTTAGAATACAAGATTACAAACAGCTCCTGAGCACCAGTAAATGCCAGCACGGGAGGTGGATTGGCAGGACGTGTTTTCCATTGTTAATTCAAAATATATGAGCTTTGTTGGGCCTCGCTGGGTCAGCGTGGAGGGGGAGAGGAGAAATAGGTGATAAAATTGTATATAAATGGTTTTATGTGGCGTTCTTCCTGCTTGGGCTGTGCAGTGCTCATGCAAACTCCACTGTGGAGTGACAGGACTGAAAACACCTTCTGTGGGCTCACAGCCTGTTCTGGAGCACTGCTGTGCTTCCCTGAAACCCAGGATCCTCAGGGAACTGTTCCCTCCATCACCTGGGGGGGTTGAAGTTGTTTTTACCTGAGGTACAATTAGGATTATCCCTACAATTTGAATTATCCCATGTGAGCCAGCTGCTCTGGGCAGTGCCTTTGCTTGTGCCAGGTTTTGCCCAAGTCCCTGGCATGGTGGATGCCTGCTTGGAGTTCAGGTGTCAAAAAAAGGTGCTGGAAAGTTTTACTCCTGGTTTAGTAAGGTTAAGCCCAACTTAAGTGAATGCATTTTCCCTGTTTATAACCAGACAAGGAATCGGGTGGTTGGGAAGTGTGAAATTTAGGATTTGCCTCTTAGTATCAACTGTATTGAAAAAAAGAGATGAGACAGAGGCGAAAAAAACAAAACCCATGGGCTGTTAATTCAGTTTGATAGAGCTGAAGCAGCTCCATATTGATGGCTCATTATTTTTAAATTGACTAAGGGTTTCCTTTCATTAATCCTTTATTCTGCAGACAGATGGGAAACGGTGGCTGCTTTTTTTCAAGGGCAATTTCACCCAACTGACAGCACATTGAAGCTTTGGGTTGGGATTTTTTTTTTACTGTTGAAATATGAAATGGCATAGATCAAAAAAAAAAACCCCAAAACCACCAACAAAAGGGAAGATTCTTTAATTAAAATGTGCTGCCTTGGTTTTGTTTTATTGTTTTTTATAATTAGTGGCATGATCTCTGTTAATTTTCAGCTATCTGGAAACATGCCTGGTGGGTGTCAGATGTCTCTGCTGGATAAGTAAACATTAAAATATATTAAAACCACACATTTGCTCTCCCTTCAGTACTGATTTGCACCGTCCTTCTCATTCAGCAGCCAGGCAGAACCCTGAACAATTTGGTATTATTTTTATTAGCTCTAATTAGCCTTTAAGCATAACGAGCATCCGTGGAGTAGCTCTGTGTGCTCTGAGTTTTAGGTGTCGGGCTAATTTTGGGTTGTGAGTGCTGTCTGTGAGGTTAAACCCAGAAACAGAGAAGAAGGACAAAGCTGTGAGTGGAGCTAAGCCTCTCACCCTTCCCTGCCTCATCCCATCAAAGCCATCGGGGAATTAGGGAAGGAGAACACGCTTCCAGCTCCAGCCAAAATACAAACCTTGCTGTCAGGTGGGTGCAGGAATGAGCCTGAGAAGTGCAAGATGGAGAAGTGCTGAATAAATGATCAAGTTGCTGTAACCTCACAGTGTTCATTTTCCCAGTCGTCACCATCATTATTAATGAGCAATCCCATCCCGTTGTGGGTACAGCACTGGACAAGTTAAATATCCCACTTCTAAAAGAATGTGTTTGACTTGTAAAGGAAGTGTCCCACCTTTAAAAGAAAATACCCCCCTTCTGAAAGAAAACTCGCCTTCCTTCTTCCCGTGGTGGCTTGCTGGGCTGCTGGTCCCCACAGTGAAAACAGATTTTGCCCTGGAGCCTTAAGGCAGCACAAGTCTGGGCACCTCATTCCTCACTCTCTGCTTGATGAAACAGAAAAAGGGAGTTTTAGAGCATTCCTGATGAAATCAAAGGTTCTGGGATATGGTCACTGGGCTGGACTCCTCTCCAAGGACTCGGATGAATTTGACTTTGTGAGTTTTGGCCCACAGGACCATGCAGTGTTCCCCCATTGCTCTGCTAATGCCAGGCACACCCTCATTATCCCGTGGTTACATGCCTGCACCCCGTGTCAGTGCTCCTGGACAAAGTCCCACCTCCAGCAGGGATGGCAGGGAGGTGCTGGAGGAAAATTACGCCTGGCACGAACCTCTATATTTGCCCTGAGTATGCTCAAAGCCTGCAGCTCTTTTCACCTCGAAAGGAAAGACGGGCTCTGCAGCATCTTGGTGGTGTCCAGACCCTTCCCAGGCAGGACACTGCGTTTCCAAGCCATTCCCAGACCTGGACCTGTGTGTTTACATGTGGCTGATGCAGGGATTTCCTCCTGGTTGCATTCTGAGACCGCAGCTCACTCGCTCTTAATCCATTTAATGTTCATCCAGTTTATTTTCATAGTTTCATAATCGGCTTATGTGATACGAGGCCATGGATATTTAAACTTGGGAAGCTGCATTCCCTCTGCTCTCCAGGCTTGTAATTTCATTACAAATAACCAATTTTATGTGCTTTTTTCCCCATTGTCCTGTGTTAATAGGTGTATTATACTCCTGTAGTATGCATTTGGTCTCCTCTGTCTGTCTGCATTGTTTTTCCTGGGATCAGCCTCCAACTGATGTGTGTATTTGCTGGGATTAAATAATGGCACAGTGTTTGCTTTCCCTGTTTCAGGCCTGTTGCCAAGGGATCTGAGCACTCTTGGCTCTTCCAAGAGACATCCACGTGCTGGGACCAGAGGCACAGAACTGTCAACACTGGTTTGGCATGTCCTCTGTTTCAGTGTCAGTAACCAGGGTTTCAGCAGCATCCTGTGGTTTAAATCACCTTTTCCTGCTGGAAAATGGATGTTTTTATAATCAGTGCTTCTGACCTTTCTGTCCTTTGGACAGAGATGTTCTGCTACACCAGGGCTCTGATTTTTGGCTTTCTATGAAACGTAACAATGGGAGATCTTAGAGCTGCTGCTGTGGCTTGGCTTGCTCAGCCACAGGTCTCTCCTCAGGTCCTTTGTTTCTCTGGTATCAACTTTCCCTCTGTCTCACATTTGTGAGACCCCACCTGCAGAGCTGGGGCCTGGGGCCCAGCACAGGGAGGAGCTGGAGCTGCTGGAGAGAGCCCAGAGGAGGCTCCAGGATGATCAGAGGGATGGAGCAGCTCTGCTGGGAGGAAAGGCTGGGAGAGCTGGGATTGCTCAGCCTGGAGAGGAGAAGCTCTGGGGTGACCTCACTGTGGGCTTGCAGGGCCTGAAGGAGCTGCAGGAAACCTGGAGAGAGACTCTTGACAAGGGATGGAGGGACAGGACCCAGGGAATGGCTTCCCAGTGCCAGAGGGCAGGGCTGGATGGGATATTGGGAAGGAATTGTTCCCTGGGAGGGTGGGCAGGCCCTGGCACAGGGTGCCCAGAGCAGCTGTGGCTGCCCCTGGATCCCTGGCAGTGCCCAAGGCCAGGCTGGACACTGGGGCTTGGAGCAGCCTGGGACAGTGGAAGGTGTCCCTGCCCATGGCAGGGGTGGCACTGGATGGGCTTTGAGGTCCTTTCCAACACAAAGCTCTGACTCTGTTAGTGTTCAATGGCTTCTCTTTTCTGGAGCGTTTGCTTTGCTTTGCCTGATCAAATTGTTTTGTTTTGGGGTTTTTTTGGTTGATTTCTCCCTTAAGGGTTACGTGCCTGTGTAACCTTAAAGTTAATGGAAAATATGTCTTATTCTTTTGATGAGAGAAACTTAATCATCCCCCATAACACTTTTTTTTTTCCTGTGAAGAACATCATGAGTCAGCCTTAGCAGGTGTCTTCATTCCCCTGTGGTGAGACCTTGCTTCATCTCATTTACCCCCAGAAACCACTAATTGCAGCCAGTAATTTACAGTGGTGTTACAGCTGATGGGAAGGAAGAACAAATCAGCCCCAGGGTCTGATCCTGGGGCTGTCTGCCAGGGTATCCTGGCCAGGAGTGGGCAAATCCAGAGGGTGCAGGCAGGACAGTCAGTGGGTGCAATGGATGGAGCTTTGAACAGTGGCACAGAAGGTATATAATGGGAAAACGTTTGAGGTGTGGGATTGGCTTTTTCCTTAATGGTTTCTGCTGGGGTTCTTGTTTGGTCTGGCTTTGGGTTTTTTGTAAAAATGGTAAATGCTGGGCTGGTGCTTTCACAGAATCTGATTGCAGTACCAAGGTCCTGTGCCTGAGTGGGAATGGCTTTCTTGGAGCCCAGCATATTTCCATGAAGGTTGGGTTGCTCACCCCAGGACACATCTGTATTTTATGTGCTGACCCTGCAGAAGACTCTTCTCCCTTTTCTTCCATTAGCTGGGAAGTGGGATCCCTGCTTGGCCCTGCACCAGCCAGAGTGACAGAGGTTTGGGGTTCTGTCAGATTTGGGGTTCTTCCGAAGACAGTGGTGGATTTTCCTCTCACTGAGCAGAGGAGTCTCTCAAACACCTTCTAGTGCTGTAATGTTTTTGTGATCCCAGTGTTAATCAGCCTCTTTAGAAGTCTTCCATAGAGTTTATTCTGAGCAGAGGTGGAATTCCAGCTCTTAGGAAACAGCAAAGTGGATTGCTGGAGCTCGTTCTGCTCAGGAGGCAGCGTGGGGCACTGCTCCTTTCCAAGGATTTGCAGCAGGGATGTTGCCTCATTCCTTCATCCTTTGGGCCATTCTCAAAGCCTCAATAGGTCACTCCTTTGAGATGCTCTTCCTTGCCCTGAGGAGCACTCCAGGCTGTGCTGAAGGTCAGGTGAGGCTTGAGGGTGCATCTTCTGTGGGTGCTTAAGGAAGAACATCCCAGTCATTAGGAAGGGACAGTAAGGTACTCAGCTGTGTTGGTTCCTGGCAAGACTTTGCCCCATCTCCAGCCATGTTCATGCAGTTAATTTCCAGCTGGAGACAAGGAAAAACTCCTGTTTTCAGTTAGCAGGCCCTCAGTTGTGGTCATTCATTTAACAACTGAATACCCAAAAGAGAAAAAAGAAGAAAAAGGAAAGAAAAGGAAAAAAAAAAAGTGTGTGGCACATCTTTTGATGTTAAAATAATAATCATGATGGGGGAAAAACAAAAAAGAGAGCTTGGACTTTGAATTTGAAGCAAGAGCATGAATACAGAAATGGGCATTTTGCAGCTGAAATCAAGAGCTGTGTCTGGAACTCGAAGTGGACAGGTCATTAGTATAGCAGTAGGAAGTTGTTGGTGTTCCAGCCGTTAAATCCCTGCTGTGCTAAGTGGATCTTTCTGCCCTCTTTGAAAAACTCCTCTTCCTTTCTGATTTGTACATACTTGAAGGCTGAGACACCTTTGGTGTTGTTTCATGCTTGCAAGGACAAAGTTAATTCCCAGCTGTTTGTAATACAGTTCACTTTCTCTCTATTAATCTAAATCAATCAATTATCCTAACTTCCTTTATGAGAAATATTTATGCCTGCTCAGAGCAGAATCAGTTAAAATTGATTGCACCTTAATTGGATCCAGCATGAAATGTTTTGTTTCTTCCTGCTAGGAGCATGGGAGAAAATGTTGTCTGTGGCAGTATTTAAATATCATTTCAGGTGGAGAAGAACAATTTTGGAGCCGCTGCCTGTACTTGGCTGACCCCCTGTTCTTTGAAAAATGACCTGGTTTGGTGCAGAGGATTTGGGTTCAAGCCTCAAAATGCTGCCCTTGTGTGACCTACCCACCACTACCAGCAGAGCCAGAACTGGGAATTACTGCTTGGAAGCCATTTAGTCCAAGATTTGTCTGGTGGGAATATTCTCCCGGTGAATTGTGAGGGGTGTTGAGTGTGGGACACACCGGAATGAGAGTTACCTGTGGGATCTTCAAAACTGCTGTTAATGAGCTCCCAAAAATCAGTGAGGCTGCTGAGGAGAGAGCCACCTTGGTGTCTGAGGAGATACCTTATTGCTCTTTAACTCCCTGACAGGAGGGTGGAGCCAGATGGGGTCGATCTCTTCCCCACAGAAACCAGTAATAGGATGAGAGGAAATGGCCTCAAGTTGTGCCATGGGAGGCTCAGATTGGATATTAAGGAAAATTTCTACGTGGAAATTGTGCTCAAGCATTGGAATGGGCTGCCCAGGGAGGTGGTGGAGTTGCCATCCTTGGAAGTGTTCAAAAAACATGTGGCTATGGCACTTGAGGACACATGGGTTAGTGGTGACAGCGGTGGTGCTGGGTTGGTGGTTGGATTTGGGGATATTAAAGGTTTTTTCCAACCCCACTGGTTCGTCCTTTCTCAGCTCTGTAAAGTTGCCACGAAAATTATTGGCCAGCTTGATGTAGCTCAAAGATTACACGTGGTGTGTTCCCATTAAAGCCTGTTTTCCCAAATAAAACGGGGTAAGAAGCAGGAGGTGAGCAACCTGCTTAGCAGTGCCTCCAAGGTTTTCATGGAGTTTCATGTCTCCTTCTAATAGCTGCAGTTTCAGATGAATTTCACTTCAGCCAAAATGCCATTTGTGGTTAGAAGTCTGGGGGGAACCTGAGCAGCGAATGGTTTCGACAAATGAGCAGTTTGAGGGAATTCATCTTCTGTGGAGGAAATACATGGATAGGGTAGGATTCGATTAACTTCAGGTAGAAAACAAGGAACAAGTGCCTTGGGATGTACGATTTTATTCTGATTAGACCAGCCAAGCAACCAGACCAAGACCAAATACGCAGATCTTTGTACTAATGCTTGAAGTCTTGAAAACTACAGCAGCGTGGTGAGATCCATGTGCTCTGGACATCTGGAGCTCTTGTTGGAACAGATGCATCACAAACATGCTGGAAGGCAGGGAACTGATGGGATCTGTACAGCAGCAGCAAGTGAGAGTAATGAGGGTTGTTCCCAGTGAAGCCCTAAAGGAAGCATAGATTTATAACAGGAAAAGGATCACAGAATCCCAGACTGGTGTGGGTTAGAAGGAATCTTAAAACCCATCCCATTCCACCCCCTGCCATGCCAGGGACACCTTCCACTATCCCAGGGTGCTCCCAGCCCCATCCAGCCTGGCCTTGGACACTTCCAGGGATGGGGCAGAGAAGACAACCAGGCCGCAGGTATCTCCATAGGCTGCAGAGTGGTGTCTGAAAGGGAGAAGTTGAATCTTTGAGCCCTCCCTGCCAGCTGGGCAGCCAAGGCTTGGTCTCCAATTCACGTGGAAATTGTTGATATGCCACATTTTAATACTGATTTTTCTGAGCTCTTTCATGGTGTCCTTGCAGAAGCAAATACTCTGTGAGGTCTGTATGGTAATAAATGGGAGGAAAAGCTCTGGGTTTTGGGGTGACCTAATTGTGGCCTTCCAGCACCTGAAGAAGCCAGCAAGAAAGACAGAGAGGGACTATTTCCAAGGGCCTGGAGTGCCAGGACAAGGGGAATGGCTTCCCACTGCCAGAGGGTAGGGTTAGATGGGATATTGGGAAGGAGAGAAGCTGTGGCTGCCCCTGGATCCCTGGAAGTGTCCAAGGCCAGGCTAGACAGGATCGGAGCCTCCCTGTAAAGAGGGGAAGCTTTGAGGTGATTGAAAGCTGATGGCTCCCTTAGAGCTGTTGAATGCACCACCAAAAAAATATCTGCAGCCTCCTTGGAAAGAGTTGGAGAAGGAAGAAAGCTGGAAGGAATGGAGGGGAGAATCTACTCTGCCTGGAAAATAAATAAACCAACCCATGTTTAAGTTGGATGCTGCTGGGATTGATTTTAAAAATATTTTTCAAGAAGAAAACTGCAAACTCTCAGAGCATGCAAATGAACTGAAATAAAACCGTGAGGAGGAGCAGTTGTAGTGCATGGAATTATGTATGGGAAATTTCTGCTGGGATTGAGTGGAGTGTCACAGAAACTTTGTAGCAATAACAAGATAAAGCCAAATAATCATAGGTGCCATAGCCAGGATTGAGGATTACACCTCATAAATGTATAAATCCGGGGTAATTGTGCCCCAGAACCACCTGCCAGTCACTTCCTTGCGGTAAAATCCATGCTTCCGGCAAGCTTCCTTCTTCCTTTCTGCCTGCCATGACAATGGACTGGTTGTTGGATCAAAACAACCACCCTGCTGTCTTTGGGGACAATGTGGGGACTGCCACAGCTGTACTTAATTTTTAGCCCTGAATAAACAACGAGCAATTGGCTGTCAAATATATAAAATATCCAAGTGTCTACAGCATCTTTTAACTTGACAGAGAGTGTGGAGTTGGAGTCATTGGCTGAGCCTCTCTGGTGGAGGAATGGAATTTGTGATAGAGTTTGATATCCTTTACTGTCTGGGCATTGCACGGTGGGTAAAATAACTGCATTTATGGGGCACTAGTGCATTCATTAATAGGAGAGCAGAGGTGCCCTGCACACTTTACAGCTGCTTATTTCCAGGGATTTCCCTGCACTGAGCTCTGGCCACGTTGTTCTGGCTGGATTCAAGCCCCGAGGTGATTCCTGTCAGGACATATTTTGTGTTTTGCAAGATGAGTACCCCTGTACTTGAGCAAAAATAAGGTTGTGGGAATTCAAGGCCAGGTTGGACGGGGCTTGGAGAAAGCTGGGATAGTGGAAGGTGTCCCTGATCATGGCAGAGTGTGGCACCCGATGGGATTTAAGGCTCCTTCCAACCCAAACCAGTCTGGGATTAAAGTAAAATGTATTAAAAATACTAACAATGAAATGGAAAAAGTGAGAGAGGAATAAACCCCAAGTCCTATGAATATTTCTTACTTTCCATGTTCTCTTAATGATTGCAAAACCCAAATTGTTCTTTAGAGATATCATCTCCCAGCAAGCTGGGTGGAATTCCCCTGGATAACAGAGCTGGCCACTCCTGCAGACTCCAGAGTGCCATTGCCACCAAATCTCCCCCTTTGCTGCGTCTTTCTTTTCATTATTTGTAATAAATGGCCTGGACTCATTGGAGTGGCTCTGCTGCAGCCCTGGTTGCACGAGCACAGTTGCTGTGGCATTTCAGCAGTTCATTATTTCAATTAACACATTCAGGCATTCCTTCCTTCAGTTTACTCTAGCAGAGGTCTCAGATAATGTGATTACCAGTCACAAACTGTATTATAACTTCCTCACGTGCCATTCAGTCAAACCATGGAACTTTATTTGTGTAAATGTTGATTATTCTCCTCATTCCTGAACGTGTTTTTCAGGTCAGTTCTAAATGGAGCAAGTCCTTTCAGCTTTGCAGAGCTGATCGAGAGCTTTTCTGTCCAACATCTGCCTGTGGAAACAACTTTGTGCCCAAATCCCCAAATGTCCATTAGGAAAATGGCTTTTCATGGCACATTACAAGTGCTACTCAACCACCAAGCTGTTTTCATTTTTCGATATTTATTTGAATTTGTGTTTGAAGTGGTGTATGCAGTGCACTGAAAAGTCTGCTTGGGAGTTTTTGGCCACTTTTTATCACATCCCATCACTGTTTTCTGAAAATCAAGCTGACCATGTTGTTCTGAATGATGATGTCTTCCCAAGCTGGAGGCATGATTGCCTTCCATGACTAGGAAAATGTTTGGGGGTGAAGACACTGATTTATCTTAGGAGGAATAAAGCTTGTTCCTAGCTCCATTTGGGATATGACAGGTATCTGTCACCAGCAGCAGGGCTTGTGAATGCTTCAGCTGAAACCCATTTTATATTTGCACTTCCCACCATTCAGTTGTTCTCCCGTGCTCTGAGCTGGAATTGCTGTCTTTAAGGCTTCGTTAAAGGCTCGAAGCTGAGTCGTTTGAAGGAGTGCAAAGATCAGCTTGTTGTAGTTCACTTCCACTAAATCAGACTTCAGCAGGAAAAATGCAGAGGTCAGAAGGGAAGTGTGGGTTGGGAATGCCATAAGAGCAGCAGTGATGAGAGGGGATGAGGCTAGAGAGCAGCAGAGCATCAGCAGGAGCTGTCACCAAGAGGTCCAGGGCTGACAGCCATGATGGGAGCTCATAAAGAGGCCAGGAGCAGTCAGGGATCTGCTGGATACCCTGGGAAGCCCAGGCAGGGCCCTCAGTGGTATTCCCAGGGCAGACCCGCTCCTGCTGGCCACTCCCTCAAATCGAGCCATGTTCAGTGTCCCAAATCCCATGGATTCAACCACAACCAGGAATGGCAGAGATGAAAGCTTACAGCTAGATAAGAGAGATCCATAATGTCTGTGGGAGGGAATGTAAAGAAGGAACTTGGAAGTGCTGGCATAAGGGGAGCAGCAGCAAGGCCAGGAGTGACACAACCAAAGCGTCTTTGTACCCTCAGTGTGGAGACAGAAGAGGCAAAACCTTGGGCCTAAGAAAATTTTCTGCTCCTAAATCCTTTTGCTAATTATGTGTATAGGGAAGAAGTGGTTTCCACTGCCAGGTCCCAGCACAGCCCAGCCTCGGTGGATTCCTTGGGAAATAGCCTGGAGAAAAGGAGGAAGTTGGGAATTAGCCTGGAGCAAAGGAGGCTCAGGGGGGACCTTGTGGCTCTGCACAACTCCCTGACAGGAGGGGGCAGCCGGGGGGGGGGCGGGCTCTGCTCCCAGGGAACAGGGACAGGACAAGGGGAAACGGCCTCAGGCTGGGCCAGGGGAGGCTCAGGTTGGACAGCAGCAGGAATTTCTGCATGGAAAGGGTGCTCAGGCCTTGGCAGGGGCTGCCCAGGGAGGTTTGGAGTGCCCATCCCTGGAGGTGTCCAAGGAAGGGCTGGAGGTGGCACTCAGTGCTCTGGGCTGGGGACAAGGTGGGCATCGGGCACAGCTGGGACTCCACGGGCTGGGAGGGCTTTTCCAGCCTCAGGGATTCTGGAATTCTGTGTAAACAGCCCCTGCCTCTCTCTGTATGTGCAGCCCATCCCTGCAGTGCCTGGAGCAGAAGCTGAAGTGGAACAGGATCAAACCAGATTTTAATGTATCATTTGTCTCACAAGCTAAACAAGAGGGATGGAACAAAGCTAACACTCGATATTGAGTGTGGCTCATGCCTGGTCCCTGAGGTCAGCTCTTAATTTCCAGTAATGGAGTGGGTTTTTCCACAGTCAGATGCATCTCAACAAATCACCAGTTAGTTTTTCAGCCTTTCTATTTTATTGCAAGAATGTACTGGAAATGACAGGACTCTTTAGAACGGAAAGATAAAATGAAAAGGGAAAGGGTTTGAATGTCCAAGAGGAATTGCTGCAGTGTTGTTTATTGGCCTGTGTAATGGGCTGTGATTGTGCCTCTCAAATGACACCAGACTTCCCTTGGGATGCTCTGACCTCTTCAAGGAGAGTCTTATGCAAACGGAGAAAAAAAATCAAGCACTGTCTTTGGCAGCAACCTGTCAAAAATGGAAACCAGCTCTGAATGTTCAGTGCTGACTGTCAGGGGTCAGCAAACTCATTCAGATGACGTGGTAGTGATGCTGCAGGAAAGAAAAGCTGGGGAGCAGGGCAGCTTTGGGGCTGCCTTGGAAGATTAAAATTTTTGGCTGAGTTCTGTTCTCTTTTCACAGAATCCTGGAATGGTTTGGGTTGGAAGGCACCTTAAAGACTTCCCATCCCATCCAGTGCCATGGGCAGGGACCCCTTCCACTGTCCCAGGCTGCTCCAAGCCTTGGGCACTGCCAGGGATCCAGGGGCAGCCACAGCTGCTCTGGGCACCCTGTGCCAGGGCCTGCCCACCCTCCCAGGGAACAATTCCTTCCCAATATCCCATCCAGCCCTGCCCTCTGGCACTGGGAAGCCATTCCCTGTGTCCTGTCCCTCCATCCCTTGTAAACAGTCTCTCTCCATGTTTTTTGTCAGCTCCTTCAGGTCCTGGAAGGTCACAATCAGGTCACCCTCAGCTCAGGGTCACTCACAACCCAGCTGAGGGTGCCCTCCATCCCTTTGTCTGTGTCATTAATGAAGATATTAATCAACACTGGTCCCAGTAAGGACCCCTGAGGGACCCCTGTCACCCTGAGGCACTGGCCACTATTTTCCTCTCAGAAAAGAAAAGTAGACTTCATTTTCTAAATTAGTTCCTTTTCTAAGTGTTTATTTTGTGTGCTTGGGAGGCAAGTGAGAGGGAAGGAGTGCAGTTTATTAAGAGCCAGTTTAATACACTGTACACCAGTGGAGTTTATGGAGAGAAACATTAGAGATTTACGAGACTGTTCCTGCAGTAAAGCCATCACAGAGGTGCTCCATCAGCGCATCTTTCCTACCAGAGAAACTGCTCTGGGTTGGTGCCAGCTCCTTCCCAGGGTTTCCTTTAGATTCCCCAGCTTTCCTGCATTTCCCAGGGCTGGTTTTGGGAACTGTCACTACCCCCCCAAAAAAGCCATAAACAAGAAGGTGAATTTATCAGGCTACTTAGAAATTTTAGGTCTTCTTTTGACACTGTAACAACATTTTAAAAGAAAATTATTAATAGACTTTTACAAGGCAAAAACCCAGCTCCTGTGGTATTAAATCTTCCAAGAAAATACCTCTGCTCATCTACAAATATAAAACATCTGATTTTATTCCATGTCCAGCCTATTAAGCCCCACACATTTCAATAACACATTTTTAGTGCTTCCTCACAAGGGATGGAGACCTGGTTAGCGATAAAAGAGGTGTTTTTAAACTGTAAATTCTCTGAGCAGCTCCAAACTCATGTCTGGAAGAATCCAAATATTAAGCTTGCAAATTTTTCACAGGAAGCAGCCTCAGAGGATTCAAAGGCTCCCTGATACACATGGAAAGTATCTCAAACAACAGGAGATGGAGGCTGGAGTTACAAAAGGAGATGTTCCTTGGAGTGCATCAGTTCCGAAATATATTCACAAATCACTGTGGACAAGCTCCTCTGCCTCTCCTTTCCAACAGTAAATTAAAACTCACTATCCTCAGGCACTTTGCCAGAAGAAAAGACAGGAGGAACAGGGATGTCACACACACACGGCACTGCTCTGCCTCAGAGAGCAAAAGGGAGGGTGGTTCTCACCTCTGGTGGTGAGAAACTGGGAAATGGGGAAGGATCCAGCAAAGGAAAAAGGAAATGTCAGTGTATAACTGACACTACACAGTGTGCAGTGGTGACTGTGCCTGCAGTGAGTGATCTGAATCGGGCTGAATGTGGAAGAGCCAAACAGGAACTCCCCTGATCCCTCTGGCTGGGCACTGCCAGCAGGGGCGAGGATGGGATATGGGAGGCAGGGTTACAATCAGGGGACAGAATCCCAAAATGGTTGGGTGGGAAGGGACCTTAAATCCCACCCAGTGCCACCCCTGCCGTGGGCAGGGACACCTCCCACTGTCCCAGGCTGCTCCAAGCCCCAGTGTCCAACCTGGCCTTGGGCACTGCCAGGGATCCAGGGGCAGCCACAGCTGCTGTGGGCACCCTGTGCCAGGGCCTGCCCACCCTCCCAGGGAAGAAAACAATCCAGCCTACACTTCATTTAAAACCTTAAATTCTGGTCCCTTGGTGAAAACGAGGAAGATTCCAGCAGGTGATGCCGGGTACCGACCTCAGCCACCAGTGACTGAGTGATGAGACCTGGAAGCAATTTGACTGCTGAGGCCAAAGTTTTAATTGTGGAATCCCAGAAAAGTTTGGGTGGAAGGGATGAAGATCATCTCGTTCCAACCCCTGCGCCATAGGCAGGAAATTCCTGGTTTCCACTGGGTTGTTGTTAGCTCTGAGCCCCCATGGACAGATCACTACTGGCAAATTAAGCAGCGCCAGGGGCTTTTCTGCGTCTCTGAAGCCAACTGGTGTGGGCTGAGTGTGTCTGTCCAATTAACACCCTTGGCCTCTGTTAAGATCTGATTAGTGAGAGATGCCTCTGCCCAAATGAAGGTGCAAACCAGTCCATGTGCTGAAGTCAATAATATGGATTTTATTTAGCAACGAATGTGAGGTAGAGAGACAGAGAGGAACAGAAAAGAGAGGAGAGAGAGACAGATCCAGCAGAAGATCGTCACCACCTCTGGATCCAGCAGTCTCCTGCTGGTCTTTCTCCATCCTGGGTTTCTCAGTGGTGGAGGGTCCTGAAGTCCTCTGGAACTTTCCCCTATTTATGCACTTTAGCAAGCAAGGAATTAATGCTCATGGGCTTCACAGTTCTCTTATGCGACTGCCTCAATGATTCCCTCATTTCTAATGCTAACTAGTGCCAGCTCAGAGTTTCTTTTCGTTTGAGTTGATTTCTGATGTCAGTGGTCATGATCCGTCCCAGCTGGAATTCCCTTTGTCCCTGCCGGAATTCCCTTTGTCCCAGCTGGAATTCCCTTTGTCCTGGTTGGAGCTGCTACACTGGCTTTCCTTGTATCCCATAAATTCTGCCTTTTTCGTGTCCATTCTCAGCAATCCCTTCTCCCCCAGCTTTGCTGACCTCCCCCTAAGCCTGGGATGACACCTGGACAATTGTTCCGCCTTGGTCTTGTCTCAAGTTCCCACTGTTGGGGTTCTCTGCAGCCCAGGTTCCAGGTATCCACAGAGGAATATTCTGGGGGGCTTTGGTGGTGGCAGCTGCCGTCTGTCCCAAATTTGGGGTGAGCTTTGTGGGACTGGTGATGTGCACCTGAGCAGTTGCTGCTTTATGCAGTTTGCTGCAGCAGGAGTTTTTCTGGGGATGAATTTCCCAGGATGTGCTGACCTGATCTCACCTTCACAGGGCCTGGAGTTAACTCCATCCTGCCACTCTCTTCTGTCCTTATCTCATGGATTTAACAGTGACTGAGACAGGCAACTGTTCTCTTTAATCCTCTAAAACCAGTACCGGCACCCAAACCTGGGTGGTGGCACCTCCCAAGTTGTTCCCAGCTGTTATTTGGGCAAGGACCAACTTGCCAGGACCAAAAGGGTCCTGGAGTTTGGAAAACGGAGCAGTTCTTCCTGCCTTTCCTCCTTTTGCTATTGTCAGAGTAATTTGCCTTCCAGTAATTTGCTTGGCAAATAAACGCAATGCTTCGTTGGCGTTTGAAACACTTATTTTCATCCTTATTAGATACCAGGCACTTACAAAGCAACTTGACATCTATTTTGGTTTTTTCCGTGCAAACAGGGAACTTGTACAACAAAATAAAGGAGATGAAAATAATCTGTTGCTAAACTTGACAGGGTTTTTCATTTAATATCGTTAGGCTCCATGTTCCTATTTTCAATTAGCTCTGGAATCTGCTTACAAACTCTGCTGTTTAGTATTCCTGTCAAAAGCAAGGAAGGGAGTGCAGGATGTGTTCAGGAAAGACACAACCCGGGAAATACTGAGAGAAAGAATCAACTGCACAAATAATTTGCTCTTTACAGTGTCTTGGTGGAATTGCTCTGTGTAAAGATAAAAGCCTTGGACTTGAAAGAGCACCTGAAAATTTCACTGAGTTCCTGACATATTTTTGGTCTTCTATTGGAAGGTCGTATTTTGGGTGGTGTTATGTTTGTCTAAGAATTTGTCCAAAAACAAGATGCTTTTGTTTTCATGGTTCAGAAGGAGATATCCTGCCCCTCTGGGCAGCCCTGGAGGCACCTCTGGAGTGCCGTGCCCAGCTCGGGGCTCCTCAGCACAGCAGGGCCAGGGAGCTCCTGGAGCGGGGCCGGCGGAGGCTGCGGAGCTGAGCGAGGGCCTGGAGCATCTCGGTGCCCAGGAAAGGCTGAGGGAGCTGGGGCTGCTCAGGCTCGAGAGGAGCCCCAGCTGAGAGGGGCCCTCAGGCCTGGCTGTCCCTGGCTGCAGGGAGGGCTCCGAGCAGGGCCCGGGCTCTGCTCCGGGGGCCCAGCAATGGCCCCAGAGCCACGGGCAGGGCCTGAGCCCGGCAATTCCCCTGCACAGGAGGCACAACTTCTGCCCTGGGCAGGGCCCAGCCCTGAACAGATTGTGCACAGAGCCTGGGGGGTCTCCCTGTGAAAGACCATAACTCGATTGGAAGCAGAAGAAAACATTTAGGAGACATAATAGTTGCCAGTTACTCCCAGTTTTCTGTGTGAATTCTTCCACTACTGGGTTGCTTCTACTTCCAAGAAGTGTTAATTCTCTATTTCTTGCCTCTTCTTTTTAGGTTTTCTGTGAAAAGTCAAATTAAATGTACTTCTCTCTCCAAGAGAGCTGGAGAGGGTCTTGGGACAAGGGATGGAGGGACAGGACACAGGGAATGGCTTCCCAGTGCCAGAGGGCAGGGATGGATGGGATATTGGGAAGGAATTGTTCCCTGGGAGGGTGGGCAGGCCCTGGCACAGGGTGCCCAGAGAAGCTGTTTTTTAAGTGATTAAGATGTCAGCCCAGCACCACCACGTTCACCACTAACCCATGTCCTCAAGTTTTTTGAACTCTTCCAGGGATGGTGAATTCACCACTTCCCTCGGCAGCCCATTCCAGTGCTTGAGAACCCTTTCTGTGTAGGGATTTTCCCTTATATCCAACCTAAACCTCCCCTGGTGCAATCTGAGGCCATTTCCTTTCACCCTGTCCTCTGTTACCTGGGAGAAGCCTGCCACTCACTTCCATGTCCATTTTCATTTCCACAGGACAGTAGAACAGCACAAATTTAGTTAATCACATCTAATAGTCTTTCTAATCCAGATTTTGGTTTTTAAGAGAGCTTTCAGATCACAGGTGAAGTGAAATGCTGTGAGTTCTTAGCAACTTCCTCCAAATGTTTGGCTTCAGTTCCCTCAACTTTTTCTTTATGCTGAGAAGCGTTCAAAGAGCTTTTGGTGAGGGTGATTTCCCCATGGAAAAGGAGCAGGTCTGGCTGAAGGGGAAAAAAATCAATCATGGTTTGCAAGTCAGGCGATGAAAAGGTTAAAAACCTGATCCTCAGGTAACACTTTGAAGCTGGATATGTCCTTGCTGCTTCCCTGACAGCCAGGTCAGGGAAGTGTGAAATAATTGACTGGCTCTGGGGAACAGCGTGCCTTTTACAGGTTTGCTTTTTCCCCTGATAACTGCAAAACTGCTGCTTAAAATTGTTTTTTGATGGTAGCTCTTTAGCGGCATTAGGGACTTGGGATTTGAGTTAGGAGGAATCACATAATCATGGAGTGGTTTGGGTTGGAAGGGACCTTAAAGCTCATCTTGTTCCACCTTGATGTGAGCAGGGCCACCTTCCGCTAGACCAGGTTGTTCCATCCTGACCTCGAACACTTCCAGAGATGGGAGAGTGCGGAGAGGAAGGCAGTGCTTGATTGCAAAGGCAACAAAACTGCTTAGAACAAGCTTTTCAAAGTAGAAAATAAAATTCTTCCAGGCAGGGCATAGTGCCAGGTATTCCTGGTTTTCCCATGTTTCTGTTGGGATGTCTGCAAACACAACCAGGAGCTGTACTAGTGACAATAAACACGCTCCACCTTGTGTGCTTTAGTGGAATGGGAAAAAACCAGGATAGAAAGATGTCAGACTGGGGTTAGTACCAGTGGGGCCACTGTAATCCATCACTCTGCTTGCTCCCAAAATCTCCTACTCTGGGATTCTGCTCCCAGACCTGGTATGATCCTCACTCAGCCATTCTCTTGTCAGTTGTTTGGAATTCTGACTCCTTGACAGCAGTGTGATCAGAGGCTGATGCACAATTGTAGGTTACAAAGGCTCCTGTAGAATTCTGTGGATAACAAAGGCCTTTTTGACACTTTTTATTTCTGTAATAAAGCAATTCCCAGGAAAAGAAAGGATTTGCTCTCTCCAATGAATGAAGATGCTTCCCTGTCCTCATAGAAGGCAAAATAGACAAGAAATTGTGGATTTTCCTTAATCTGTTATAAAATCCGGTGTGCACTGCCTCTGTAGTGCTCCACTCCTCACCTCAAGGATTCCTTTGGCCTCTGGGCAAAAATAGCAGGGATCTTACAGTAAGAATATTGTAAGGTTGAGTTATTGCTTAACAAGACTTGTATCCAAATTTAGTTGAAGATGGAAATTTTGGTCTGTGATAATTTTAACTGTTTGATGAATCCAGGGGTGGCACCAGGATGATCAGAGGGATGGAGCCCCTCTGCTGGGAGAAAAGGCTGGGAGAGCTGGGATTGTTCAGCCTGGAGAGGAGAAGCTCTGGGGTGACCTCACTGTGGCCTTCCAGGGCCTGAAGGAGCTACAGGAAACCTGGAGAGAGACTCTTGACAAGGGATGGAGGGACAGGGCACAGGGAATGGCTTCCCAGTGCCAGAGGGCAGGGCTGGATGGGATATTGGGAAGGAATTGTTCCCTGGGAGGGTGGGCAGGCCCTGGCACAGGGTGCCCAGAGCAGCTGTGGCTGCCCCTGGATCCCTGGCAGTGCCCAAGGCCAGGCTGGACACTGGGGCTTGGAGCAGCCTGGGACAGTGGGAGGTGTCCCTGCCCATGGCAGGGGTGAAAGAAGATGAACTGCAAACATGTTCCCTTCCAGCCCAGGCCATTCTGTGATTCCAGGATTCTGTGTTCAGTGCTGGCCCATCCCTATGTTTCCCCCGCACTCCCCTTTTCATTCCCCTTTCCAGAGGCTCAGGTTGCAGTGTCTGAGCCTTTCCAACATCTGGAAACAACTGGGAGACTGGAGCCAACCTCAGACTAAACACATTGGAGCACAAGTTTGGAAAACAAGATTTAATGGCTCTGCCTTTGGGGTGCACCAAGAAAATCCAGGTCTGCTGGCAATGCTCTTATTTTTTTCCCCAAGGATGCTTTCCTGCAGGAAAACCAGCGCGAGCAGATAAAGAGGATGGAAAAGCATCAGTAAGTTGTCTGGTTTTTGCCTCCTTTATTAGGAGAAAACAGCTGCATGTGGTGCACAGAAGATGTCAAGGAAATATTGAAAAAAATTATGCACAACCATGAGCGATGTTTAGACAGGCTCTGATAATTTTAATAATTCAGGGTTACAGCAGAGCAGTGCAGGCTCCCGCTGCTCCTCTCCAAATGTTTTGCAAACAGACCCCCAGGATGGCTCCAAATTAAGGTGAAAACATTCAAGTCATTTAATTCCCACCTTCAGTGGCCACTGCTGATCACGGTGTTCCCAAAAAACTGCTCGATCTGATTCATTATTTACGAGTCCTTGTGTGTTCCAAGTGTAAATCAGACTTTTCTAAATAGACAGCAATAAACCTCGGTGGTGATTGGCTTGAGAAGTGGCTAAAGGAATTGGAAAGCAAACAAGATTTACAAAACCAGTTTTAAGTATTTATTTGGGATCTGATACAGCCCCAAACTGTACCCAGGACCTCCAAAAGGGGTTACCTGGATATGTGGGGTGTGAGGGAAGCGTGATGGATCTTCACCTCTGTGGGTTTTCTGCAGAAGCATTCATTGGGATAAAAGTGTCCATCAGAATTTCCCTGGCCAAGGCCATGCCCCACTCCCAATTCTTGCCTCCTCATTATCAAGCTTGTGTTGAGAGCACGAGTCCCCCCCATTCCTCAGTCCCAGAGATGGATTTAAGGTTAATTCTGAAATACGGGTTCCTATTCTGAGAGGCAAACCCAGCAACGCTTGGCATCTCCTCAGTGGCATAAATCTGGATCTCCAAAGATGTCATTTTCCTAGAACCAGGATGAGAGTTAGGTATTTTTCCATTTTCTATTGAATGGGAATGGAAACATGGTGCCCTCAGAAAAACGTGAATGAAACAGAACAACCAGGGGCTCCAGTTCTTGAGTATCTTGTGAATAAACAACTATCAAAGAAGAGGCACCAAAGGCCCTTTGTCTCACATCCATCTTCCAAAATCCTGGGGCTTATCTGTAGGAAAAGAGCCAAGAAAGCCTCATTGCTCCAACTTTCTCTTTCCTCCTACACCGAGTTTTGGGGATTTGCAGGTTCTCCCATTTGGCAGGAGGAACCTACAAGCCTGGAGCCCTTCCCTGGTCACCATGTCCCAGAGCTCAGCAGCCATGGGCTCACGCTGGGGGATTTTTGGGTCACATCTGGCATTTGAGGTAGCTGGAGGAGACACCACCACCAGTGTTAGCTTGGGCTGCTCTCTGTTTTTGGGGTGTGTAGGCACCCAGAGCCTGGCCTTGTCCTCCCAGCAACCACTAACATCTCTGATGAAAACCAGTTTGTGTTGCTACACATTTGTCAAACCTGACAGGGAGTATTCCCAGGGACTTAAAAACAGCGCTATCAGAAAATCATCCATCAGGGATCTCAGGAGGGATGGGAGGGCTGCAAACACCAGTGGTATCAAACACGGTCTGCCGGTGCCTCCACAATAAATCACTGCAGTGGGCACTGAGCTCATTCCAGTTTTCAGCAGCAATATTTCTGGGAGCTGCGGTTTTTGACCTCTGGGTGTGAATTTCTGTCCCATTTGAGGACTGGTCATTGTACGTTTTGCACATTCTGGGGGTTGCAGTTTCTGGTTTAAATCTGCCCCGTTTGGACTCAGTAGGACAGGTTGGAGCTGTGGTTTCAGTGCAGTCAACCCATGAATTTTAAGAAAAGTTTGGGAAAAGAAATCCCAGAGTTAGCAAAGGTGAACATACATTTAAAGGAAAGTGCTTGGGCTTTTGAGTTGAGCAGATTTGAGTTAGATTAACAAAAAAAACCTGGATAAAATTGGGTTTGCTTTGGCTTGGGACCTATTTAGCAGACAAAGAAGAAATACAACATTCATTAACATAGTCTTAATAAAATAAACCAGGTCTGAAACAGAACTGAGATTGAGTTTGTGATAATGTATTTAAATGGGAAGATTTGGATATCCCTGGGAGCGTGGCTCCTTTTAAGTGCAAATCATTCTGGTTGCAGGTAGCAAACCCCATAATCAGTGTACATAATCAGAGGATTTGTGTTCCCAGGAGCTCAGCCCTGCCTGGGAATATGCACAAACTTCATTAATATATTTTTTCCCAAAAGTACCAAAATAAACTCTGGAGCTGTCATCAGGGGAAGGTGTAAGGAGCTTACTCTCAGGAGTGAAAACTGGTTGTAGAATTGGGTGCTGTGGCAAGAGCTATCCCTTGCTTTGGGGTGAGCATCATCCCACAAGGTGGAATTGTGGGAAGTTTATGATCCTGAGCTCCTTTGTGCTCCAAGGTTTCCCTGTACTGGTTCTCCCTCATCTCTGTTTCCTTCCTCAGTGTTCCGTAATATGCTGGTTAAAGGTTGGACTTGATGAGCTCAGGGGTCTCTTCCAACCTTTATGATTCCATGTGGATGGAAGTAAAATTTGCTGAGGTTTCTGCTCGGTCTTAAAATAACAGGACCGTAGAATAAAGACCCATCTGTCCATTCAGCTGGATCCAAGAAGAAGATGTTTTCCTCAGGACGTTTTGTCTGGTATCTGAAGACATCCAGTGCTGAAGGTCCCCTCCTTTTAGAGTCTCATGGTTTTTCCTGGATTTTCATGAGGAGCTGGATGTTTGGCTCTTATCCCAGTGCCTGAATCCAGGGCTACCAACTCTGAGCCCTTTCCAGTCTCTGACCAGTTTGGGTGTTCATTTGTGTTGCTTTTAGGTGAGGACACAAACCTGGGTTTGCTCCTGGTTTTGCTGCACAGCAACATTTTCCTTCTTCTCTTGGACTTGAGGCATTCTGAAAGCATTTTCCCTCACTGTCTGACCTTGATGGAAGACAGGAATGACTCCTGGGATCATTCCCTGGGATCATTCCCTAGAATCATTCAGGGACGATGCTGGATTTTTATTTCTCACAAAGGAGTTTGTCTAAGTACAGGAAAAATTCACAGGAAGCTTCCTGGTGTGAATGTGCTTATAGATTAATGGAATCTCCTGATTTGGAAGATTCCCACAGGGATCATCCAGTCCAACACGTGGCCCTGCCCAGGACACCCTAACAATCCCACCCAGAGTATTGTCCAAACACTCCTGGAGCTCTGGCAGCCCTGGGGCCGTGCCCATTCCCTGGGGATCCTGGTCAGTGCCCAGCACCCTCTGGGTGGTCAAGCTCCCTTGACCAAAGGCTGTGGCACTGCAGGAGGTTTCCGTAATTCCCGAAAGTCCCTCCCGGAGAAGCCTGACTCAGAGCTGTTGCATTGTGCCTGTTTATACAGAACCTTGTTGTTGTTGTTGTGTCCTGAAAATTCTAAATCACCTTCAAGAGCTGCTGTTGCCAAGGTCTTCTGGGAAGGGAGACAAGAAACAAAGGGAAGGCTGGAATAGCCTGGAGAGGTTTTATCTCACCGCTGACTGTAGGATGTGCATTTTTATTACTTCTCTGCTGTCTGGTACAAAGAGGAATATTTTCTTCTTCAAATGCTCCCAGAAATTTTAGCCTGTGTACTTTTTTTCTTATTGAGAGCCTTTTCATTGTGTGTGGGGTGCTTTCATAAAGTACTGGTTTTGTCCATGGCTGGTTTTTGTGCCTGGTACGAGAGCACCAGCCTGGAAATGTTTTGTATCAAGAGCCAGCAGGTTTTTCTGTAGGCAGGGGACAACCTTATGTCAACCTTATCAATCTCTTTCTGGTCCCATTGGTTAAACTAAAAACCAAAAGAGAAACCCTTTTTCAAAACTTTGTTTCAGGAGATGTTTTACCCTTGCGGGGTTGCCAGGGACTCGACCGATCTATACCAATGTTGAGCATCTTCCAACTGATCAATTTTTATCCACTTAGTTTTTGTCATCTGCTGCACCTTGTTGTACCAAGGGGTCTGCAAGGCTCCATCAGCAGCCTGCTGGGAAGATGAGCAGGGTTAATGTCGCTGCCTTCTCAGTGTGTGAGCTTTTAAAACCTCTTGAAGAAAAGCCCATGAGGTTTGTAAATGCCTCAAACGCCTATTTTTCACCTGTAAAGACAGTAAGAGCATGGACAAGGTTATCCTGGAGCCAAGGAGCACGTGGAGGAGGGAGGTGGAATTCAATTTGAGATCTGAATCTGTCCTGAGCACCCAGGACACAAGGTTAGGTGGGTCTTTGGGCTGATCTTGGACAGGTATTTGCATATTTTGTTTTAGTTATGAAGAAGGATGCAATTTTTTCATCGTAAAAGCAATCCTTTGTAAATTACGTTCTACAGAGCTTGGATTTTGAGTAGCAATTGAGTGTAAACAGATTTTGGAGAAAGGGGTCGCATTTACCTTCTGTATCATTCAGAGTTAGAACACCTTCAGAAGAGTTTGGAAATGTTAAGGAATATAGAAAATATTCCCAGAAGGAGAAGTTTTTGAAGACAGAAATGGAGAAAATGATCCGCTGGATGAGGAACCTCAGTTCTCCCATCTCCTGCAGATTCATTTTGCTTTTCCACTTGGAACACAGAGTATTGCTGGACATCTAAAGACTTTGCAGGCCACAGCCCAATCCCATAAGCACATTCCTGTGTTGCAAAAATAGATCTAAATGCAGAGAAAAGCCTCGTTTGATGTTTAGAGGCTTTTCAATGACACTGGTCCCTTCCAACCCAAACCACTTCATGATTCAATAAAGTTTATTCCCAGACCAGTCATAATTCCCTCACACTTTAAAAAAGGCCTCTGCCAAAACATTCAACTGTAATAACCCCAGGATGTGTCAGAATCATTCAGGAAGTGACTCCTCACTGAGCACTGCCAGGCTCCTGCCTTTAGCAGAGCATGACCAGCAAATCCCACATTTTGTGGCTTTTGCACCTGAGTCCGGTGCCCTCCCCACAGAATGTTCACCTGAGATTGGGCTGTAAAATCAAAACCTTCCCTTTTATTTCAGCCTAGTGAAGATTTCCAGCTCCTGGATTCCTCTCAGGGAAATAGTCTGGTGTAGAACAATTGTTAAAATACTTACAGCGCTTCATAGTTTTTGGTTTTGTTGTCCTGTTCTGCAGCCGCTGTTGAATAATTGCAACAAGCTCAGAAAAATGATGTTACCTCTGACAATAAAAGATCTTTCCTGTCTTGTGCAGCCTGTTGGGCTCTGGCTGATTTTCTTGCTTTTTAACCCAACAGCTTCCTTGACTTTGATTCCTTGGAGCTTACCCTGTACTAATCCCTTGGAAATCCGTGTGATCATTCCACAAGGTGCATCAGTCATCAATCAGGCTTCAGGGCAGCTGGAAAAGCAGCCAAATTGTGTGGTCTCCGTGGAAGATGAAAAGCTGTTCTTAAAATCTGCTTGTGGTGATGGGCAATCAAACTTTCCCATCAGTATTTTTTTTTTAAATTAGCCAGGAAAAATATCCCTAATGATAGTCCTGGGTGGCCTTTCCAGTGGCTTGTGCACAGAGGAAAGAAGTGCAGGCCCAGGACAGGGCTTGTCCTCTGTGCTGGCCCTGCTGAGGGACATCGAGGGCTGTGTCCAGTTCTGGCCAGAGAGCCCTGGAGGGGCTGGAGCGTGTCCAGGGCAGGGAGCGGAGCTGGGAAGGGGCTGGAGCCCCAGGAGCGGCTGAGGGAGCTGGGAAAGGGGCTCAGCCTGGAGCAAAGGAGGCTCAGGGGGGACCTTGTGGCTCTGCACAACTCCCTGACAGGAGGGGGCAGCCGGGGGGGGTCGGGCTCTGCTCCCAGGGAACAGGGACAGGACAAGGGGAAACGGCCTCAGGCTGGGCCAGGGGGGGCTCAGGTTGGACAGCAGCAGGAATTTCTGCATGGAAAGGGTGCTCAGGCCTTGGCAGGGGCTGCCCAGGGAGGTTTGGAGTGCCCATCCCTGGAGGTGTCCAAGGAAGGGCTGGAGGTGGCACTCAGTGCTCTGGGCTGGGGACAAGGTGGACTCCGTAGTCTTGAAGGTCTTTTCCAGCCTCGGTGATTCTGGGATTCTGTGATTGTTTGAGTTTTCACTTGTGCAAAAACATTGCAAAGCAGATTTTCTGTAAATTCATCCTATCAGTGAGTTACAAATATCACAGGACAGGTTTGCTTTAGTGCTGGCATTTATGGACAAACTGGTGACACAGACACATCAGAGTTATCATTTGGAGGTTCCCTCCCTGGCATTTTAGGCCAAGGAGAGAGGCAGGATGTAAGGAAAACTTGTAGATATCTAAGGGGGAAAGGGAAAGGCCTCTGAAATGTCAAAGATTTCATAAACTAGAAAAATGAAGACTTTGAGGATGGCTATTAAAAGGCTGATTTGCAAACTGCTGTCTCTCAGAGACAGGGTATGGGTGCCTCATGAATGTCTGAGGAAAACCCAGCCCATTTTTAAGAAGAAAAGAATCCCTGGATCAAACCAAAGCAAACAAAAGTGCTTTGTGAAACCAAGCAGAGAGTGAAGCAGAGCAGAGTCCAACGAGATGCAGAATCAAAGCAGTGAGGTCAATGAAGTGATGGTGGTTGACAACAGACTATGAAATTCATCATCACAGATTTTAAGTGGCTTAGATATTTTTATAAGCAAATTTGGATTACCAACCCTTCTTTGCGTCACCATTGAGGCACAGTAATGAGGGCTGATGGATTTTATAGACTGGAGAAGAATTGTTAAGTACACATCAACACTTGGAAGTGTCATGGGGCTGGAAATGAGCTGAGTTTTCCTGGTGAGATCATCTTTATGTTAAAACCAGTGCTGGTCTCTCAAAAGCTGCCAGGCCAATCTCGTGGGGCAGAGTAGAACTGTACAGATGTTACTGAACAGGAAATTGTGCCAAGAGCCATGAAACACCTGGGTAAAAACAGTGCTTCTCACATGGCTAAAAAGTTTTTGCTCCTTGAACTTGAAGCCAGTCTTTGGTGCAAAGTTTGGCAGCTTTATTCCCAAATATTTGGCAATTTTCTTCCTGTCGTCTCTGTTGCGTCAGAAAAAAAGTACTTTCAAAATAAATGATTGAAAAGACCTCACTGTGGTGTTTTCCCCCAGAGGACCGCAAACCGCAAAATTTGCTGAGGTTAAGTTCAGTGATTATTTTACTGTTTTAGCCAAAAAAGCATTGGCCCATCTTGGGGCTACTCCTCTTGGATGAATATTTTTATACAGAGACGCTGTTATAAAGTGAAGATGTAAAGAAACTTCATGCTACACATTGGAATAAATTATTTCGGCCCTTAATAACAGGAGGTTACATGACAAATATTTTAACCTAGTTTAAATGTTCTGCAGCTACTGCCATTCACAGATTTTCTACCTAACTGCTGGTGAACTTCCACAAAGATGATTCCTTTTCAGATTTCGGTGTGAAGCAAACTGGGGAGTGTTAATTTTGCAGGAAAATGAAATTCCAGAGGGGCGGTTATAAATGCTGTGCATGCAAATCCGAGGCACCGGAGGGCAGCGCTCAGGGTGGTTTGTAATGCTTGGCATTTGGGAAGTGAGTTGGGAGTGTTTTCCACAGGAAATTCTGTACATTGTGGGGGCGGTGAGCTGACTGCTAAAAGCGAGGCTTGACTGGCAGGATGGGACAAGGGGGTCTCTCGTGAGACCCCACCTGGAATTCCGTGCACAGCTCTGGTGCTCCCAAAGTAAGAAGGACATGGAACTGTTGGAGCAGGTCCAGAGGAGGCCACTGAGCTGCTGAGGGCACTGGAGCACCTCCCCTGTGGAGCCAGGCTGGGAGAGCTGGGAATGCTCAGCCAGGAGAGGAGAAGGTTGTGTGGAGACCTCACAGCTCCTTCCAGGGCCTGAAGGGATACAGGGAAACTGGAGAGGGACCCTGCAGCAGGAACTGGAGGGACAGGACACAGGGAACGGGTTCAGACTGAAAGAAGGAAAATTTAGGTTACATATATGGAAGGAATTCTTCACTGTGGGGGTGGTGACACCCTGGCACAGGGTGCCCAGAGCAGCTGCCCCTGGATCCCTGGCAGTGTCCAAGGCCAGGCTGGACGGGGCTTGGAGCCACCTGGGACAGTGGAAGGTGTCCCTGCCCGTGGCAGGGGGGGGAATTTTTGGATCTTCCAAACCCAAGGACCCCAAGGGCCCTTCCCACCCAAACCCTTCTGGCATCCTGTGATTCCACGAAAAGACCCATGCTGAGAGCTGACCTCTCCTCTCAGTACTGCCTTTGTCTTGTGGCTTCAGTATTCACATCCTTGTGCTGCAATCCAGTTTCTGTTGCAGAGGAGCTCCAGGTAGAAAGCCTCTTTTTTCCTGGAGAGCTTTATGTAACTGTGCTTTTTTCTCCCCATCATCACCTTGATGTGTCGCTCTCGCTGCAGAAAATTTATTCCGGGTTCGGTTGTTATTTCCGTGCTTTCATTTGTTCGAGGTGAGATTGGGAGATGATTGCTCAATGAGGAAAAAGCTCATCTTGTTAAGGAGATAGCTGGATGTGACGGGTCTCATTGTCAATTTAAATCATTGTGCATTGCAAGTGCTTCTTCTGGCATTGTCTGATACAGCTGCGGTGTCAGAGGCAGTTTTTCATTACAGATAATATGGTTCAGACTCTTTAAACATCACTCAAAACATAAAACACCATGAAGCCGAGGTAGAAAACAGCATTTTCAGTGTTGCAGTGGTTACAAAAACACATAAAATGTGGATTCCCTATAAATTCCTCCCCGGGGTGTTTAATGTCGTTTCAGGCACTATCCTGGTTGACAACATGCTGATCAAAGGGACAGCAGGAGGGCCTGACCCCACCATCGAGCTCTCCCTGAAGGACAACGTGGATTACTGGGTGATCCTGGACCCCATCAAGCAGACCTTGTACCTGAACAGCACGGGCCGGGTGCTGGACAGAGATGTAAGTTTGGCCTTGGTTTTCTCCCCAAAACCATTCATTTCCAATTAACCATACACACAAGTCGTGCTGGAATAGAATTCCTGCATCTGTCTTGTCCCCAGATGGATGTGGACAGAGTTAATCTGAGCCTTTTTTAGGGTTTTTTTTTTTTAAAAGGAGCTTGACCGTATGTGCAAATATTATTGTGGACGAACACAAACAACAAAGACCAAACAAATTGATGTGAGAGTTTTATATCCGACCAAACTTGACTCGTGCGTTGAATTAAATTTTGATTCTGGTTTGCTGACTGGAAGAAGTGCTGCTCACCTCATGCCCTGTGACATTTATTAGCAGCCTGCTTTCCCTGTGTACACTGAATTATGAGCTGTGAGAGAGGGCAAAGGAGTCGTGACTGCCACAATTCACTCATGAAACTTGACATGTTCCATTGAGAATGTGCTGCTTCAGATTCTTTTTTTAAGGCAGCCTAAAATTCATTTGCTGTGCTCATTCCTGATGGTGTTAAGGCAATATTGTCGGGGTAAGTTTGATTTTTATAAAAAGAAAGATGAAAAGCTCAAAATAAATAGGAGTGTTCTCATCTAGGCTAATTTCATTGAAGAGAAAACACTCTATTTATAGAGACATTTCCTTACAGTGTTGCAACCTTGCAACAGAACCTGAAAGTAACATTGACTTCCAAGTGCTTTAATCAATATGGCAAGAATGCTGTAAGACTCAGGAGCTCTCCTTGGAGTGCAAGGAAGTTTGTTTTGTATTAGCTTGATTGATTAATTTGTCTTCTCCATGTGTTTTGAGAGGAATTCGTAAGTACCAAAAACAACATGCAAATTTCTCCTCATTTCCATTTGCTGGTGAAAGGCACTAATTGAATTCAGCTGTTCTTAATGTTGTTTTAATTCACAAACTGTTTTCCTGTGCAAAGCACAAAGCGTGGCAGAGTGGTCATGGTGGCAGAAGACTTCCTGGAAAAGAGTTGGCACTTCCTCCAATTCCAATCAGCAGCTGCTGGAGCAGCATTGGCCTCTCACGTTTAATTTTAAGCCAGAGCAAAAAATGAGAGCCTAGACTGGGAGAGGCAAGGCTGAAGAACGACTCTAAGAAATGTAGGGTCCATTCTTATCACCCCACACCCATCCATAGGGAGTTAGGAACCAAAATCCCTGTTGGATCAGTGCTAATTCTTCTTTTCAAGGCCATTTATTGACACTTTTTTGTCACCTTGATGGGAATCGAAGTCGATGCTTTACCCAAAAACCTTGTCAGGTTATTTGAGTTCCAATATCAGTCACAGCCTAAACCAATTCCCATTACTGGGCATTCCCAGACGCTTTACAGGGATGTTCTTTGCCAGAAGTAGACTCAAGTCCCCAGGAAACAAGTGAAGTGTGTGTATTTCTTAATTAAATACAGGTAATAATGTGTTTACATTGGTATTTAAGGTAGCGCTTCCTCATTTTTTACAATGAACTGGAACTCTTGTTATCCCTAATGCGGTGTCAAACCATTCACCTGGGGCTATTTAAGTTTGGTGGGCTATGAGAACAAAGTCTGGGCTCTAAGGTGATGTAGATTTTGGGTGTGATGCCCCCTGTGCCTCTCTTGCATGGCCTCAGGGAACTGGTGTCACTCACAACCCAAAGAAAATGAGAGCAACCCTCCAAACCCCCAGGGACTGAGTGAATTCCTTAATATGGCTCTTCCAGGCACATGGGTTAGTGCTGGCTGGACTCCAGGGACTTGGAAGTCTTTTCCAACCTTATGGATTCTCCTGAAGGATATTTCCAGCCTTCAGAACCAGGGCTGTGCTACCACAGCACCACAGAACCACTCAGTGTGGGGGGGGTCTCTTTTTGTTAAGAAAACCCCCCAACCTATTTTTTCTCATCTCTCAACTCAAATCCACGTGAAACTTTGCAGTACCAATGAAATTGGGAGTTTTATTAAGTTGAACCTTTAGATTCAGTTTTTGGTTTCAGAGCAAAAATTGGAGTTTCTGATTCCTACATGATCACATTCCATATATTTGGATGCTCTTCCCATTTTTCTCTCCCTGCTGATTCGGTGTGTTTTCCAAATAAAATCAGACAAAAAGAGAATTCCAGACTTTTCTCCCAAAACTTTAAGTACTTAGGAAGAATGACCAGTGATAAGTCAGAACTGAAGGCGCAGGGAGCTGCTGAAATGTGCTGGGATGGTTTGTCCCTGGCTGTATAAACAATTTGTGCCACTGTTTATTTCCGTATTTTTGTAAATCCAGAATATCAAATATTTATCAAATATCTGTAATTTCAAATAATTATATTATTCTTGGCCTTGGCTAATAAATCCAGATATACTCAGTAGTGGCTGCAGCTTACTAAAGGCAGCCTAAAAATTCTTGGATCTTACTCAGATGAGCAGTAAAAGCCATTGCAGCCTAAATTTCTTTGTCCATTCATCAATTCGGGAGTTATTTTTATTTGAGCATTGCTGTGTTCACTGCAGTGAGAACAACAGGATTTTCTACACTGGAAGTTGTTTCTGAATTATTTGCAAATGTAAGGGGTAGCAAATGTGGTTTATTTCGGACTTGACCTTTTAATTCAAGACAAGAAAGAAACAAGAAAGACTTTGGGGTGAGTCCAGAGGAGGCCACAGAGCTGCTCCAAGGGCTGGAGCCCCTCTGCTCTGGAGCCAGGCTGGGAGAGCTGGGGGTGCTCACCTGGAGAGGAGAAGGCTCCAGGGAGAGCTCAGAGCCCCTTCCAGGGCCTAAAGGGGCTCCAGGAGAGCTGGAGAGGGACTGGGGACAAGGGATGGAGGGACAGGACACAGGGAATGGCTTCCCAGTGCCAGAGGGCAGGGATGGATGGGATATTGGGAAGGAATTGTTCCCTGGGAGGGTGGGCAGGCCCTGGCACAGGGTGCCCAGAGCAGCTGTGGCTGCCCCTGGATCCCTGGCAGTGCCCAAGGCCAGGATGGACATTGGGGCTTGGAGCAGCCTGGGACAGTGGGAGGTGTCCCTGCCCACGGCAGAGGGGTGGAATGAGACGATCTTGAAGGTCCCTTCCCACCCAAACCCTTCTGGGATCCGATGAATTCCGACAGCAATAAACCAAAGGCTCAAACAGGCGACATTTTCTGGGTCCTTTTGTCACAACCTCTTTGCCCTTGCAGCCACCAGTGTCCATCCAGTCCATCGTGGTGCAGGTGCAGTGTGTGAACAAGAAGGTCGGCACCGTCATCAACCACGAGGTGCGGATCGTGGTGCGGGACCGCAACGACAACTCCCCGCAGTTCCAGCAGCAGCGCTACCACGTGGCCGTCAACGAGGTCAGAGCTGCCTGGTTCTCCTCCTTCTCCTTTGGGTGGGGTCGCTGGAAATTCCAGCTTTTAGTGCCTCTCTTTTGAAAACCCAAAAAATCCGGTTGTTTTCCAATCCTGGATATTTGTGCCACTCCAGAAAAGCTCATTACTTCAGTAGGCTTCGGTTTTCAGCATCAAATCCTGCTTTTCCATAAGGAATGCAAAGACCAGCACATTTTTCTCCAGTAATATTGCAGAAGACACCCAGATCTTAAACAGTGTCTTCATGAAACAAGCGTTGATTTCTGTTAAATTAAAGCACTTTTTAACAACAAACCTGGAAGTAAAAACAAACATATGTATGAAGAAACGGAAGTAAAAAAAACAGTTTAAAAAGGTTTATTAACACTATTGAATCTTGGCAAAGTGCAGATTGATGTTGCTCTGTATTAAATGATTCCTGTGACATGGATTATTTAATTTTATATTATTTATTACGTTATACTTTTTTGAAATAGAGAGCTGTGGATTGGACTTCTCTGTGTTATTTGAAAGAAAAAAATCATTTCCTTCTCGAGCTGGTACAACTTCATTTCACTTTCCAGTGAAGTTTTTCATTCTGTTAAGGATTGAATAATCTGCCAATAAGCAGTACAAAAAGTCTGTGTTTTCATGGTTAGCATCTCAGGGCTTTAGTAATGAGCAGAAACAGGGACTTACATGAAGTAATGTAAATATGTGGTCTGAAATTATGTGGAAAATGGAAAGATGGGTCAGGTATTGTGCAGGTGAAGACTGAAAGAAGTAGAGTTGTATTTAAAAAATAAATTATGTTAAATATGCAGCCTGGTGGGGTTTGGTTTGTGGGGTGGGGGTTTGTGAAAGAGCACGACTGCTTTGATTTTAATAGAAGTGATTTGAAGAAATTTCCTGTTTCGTTGTGTTTGAGAGATTCAGCTTTTCAATGCGTCCTTGTGTTGTCTCTGGTCTCCGTGACCACACAGGTGCAGGACAGCTCTGGGAAAAGGGTGGGACGTTGATGAGTTTGGGCCTAATTAACCTGAATGTGTGGAAGAAAAGCCCCCCAAATCCACACGTTATATTGGACCTGCAGCTGAGATAAGGATAAACAGGTTTTTCAAACTTCCCGGTTTTAAATTAAAAACATTTCCCTTCAGACAAAGTTTTGGCAACCCAGCTGCCAGTGTGACTTCCCACCAGAATTTGGGAGCACCAGGGAAGTCCTCCATGTACGTAGCTTTCAAACTGGCCTTAATGTGGCTGTGGAATTCCTCTGTTTTTATGGATTCAGTGCAGGAACGTTTCTGGTCTGGAGTAAAGGCAGCATCAACACCAGTCTGAAGCGCCTGTGTGGGCTGTGCTGCAGGGCCTGCATCACTTCCAAAACCCGCACCAGTTTTGCAGTAAAACTGAGGGCTGGGGGTGTGGCAGTGCTGAGAAAACAAGGATTTTCCCTAAATCGGGAGAAGCCCAAAAGGCAGAGTGCAAAATGCACCGTTCCCAATTATTTGTGTTCAGAAATTGAGCAACTTCTGAGGACACCAAGCATTTATTGGAATTATTGCCGGGCAAAATGCGCTGTTGCTCTTTCCACCAGCTGCACCCTGATTTAATTAATTTCATCCTTTCATTTTATCTCTGTTCCGTGGATAACATCTGACATGGCACCACTGTGCCCTTGAGCAGCACCCAGTGAGTTCATGCTCTCATTAATTAATTAACAAAAAAATAATTCACAAAGCGTCTCAGACGCTCTCAAAGGTTTTAATGAGTGATTAAATGTTTTAATGCTCGTTTATTCTGCTCATAATTGGCGCTGCCTCTGGTGAATGTAGCAACAGGAATGCACTGGGATGAAAGGTTCGTGGTTAATTTTTGCTTCCGTTTTCAGGTTGCTTGTAAACCAAAAAGTACAGAAATTTCTCTTACGTAAGGAACATAAAACAACTCAAAGGAGAAGCAGATTTTATTATATTTTGGAGAAATGGAATGGTTTTTATGTCCAGTTGTCTTTATATTTGAGCTGTCCCCAACATATTAAGATGAGTTTGTCAGAGAAGTTGAGGGTAGTTGTAAATAGCACCATAAATCCCGGTTTCACATGTGGTGGTTTCCATTTGCACAGAAAAAGAAGTGGTTTAAAAGTAAGCCTGGATTTTTCCAGAAGGCTTAGAATGAGATGGATGTGGTAGAGTAGTGTCTGTTTAGCTTTATACCAAAAGAAGTCTCGACTTTTATACTTGATTGGGACCACTCTGTCCTGAGTTAGACTAAAAGCTCCCTTAATCCAGGGTGTCTCCTTTGCCAGTGCCCTGGCAGATGCTCAAGGAAAAGCACAAGGATTGGGAAAAATGCAGCGGTGCTTCCCTAATGAGTTACCTGTAAAATCCTGTATGCAGCAGCTCTGGAGCAATTCTGTCTTTCCCAGCTGCTCGTGGACATGGACATGCTGGTCTCCGTTTCCTTCCTTACTCCAGATGTTTTGTAGCCTTTTTTTCCAGCATCTTGTTCCGTAATTTCTCACTCTACTGCTTCAAACATCTTCATCTGGATCCTCAGAACCCTGAGACATCTCAAGACACAAAGAGTGTCTGTGGAATATTCTACCATTGTCCAGTGATCCTTAGGGATTTGAGTGTTTCTTTCCATCATTCCCACACTTGTACCAATGGAAGACCCTTGGGTGAAGGTGATCCTGAATTAAAATGTGCAGAGAAATTCATGTGAGTGGTTTGAAAACGTGGCTTTTGCAGCTAAGAATCAAAATCACCATTACATGTTTATTGAGGAAACATTTTTTTTCAGGATTTTAATTCTTCTGTTAAAAGTATGAACTCGTCACGTGGAGCTGGGCTTGTCCTCGTCAGGGCTGATGGAGGCTGGAATGTTTGTTGGATGAGGTGGCTTAGGTGGGAGTAGCAGTGCTGGGATTCGTATTATGTTACAAATAAAATTGGTCTTTTTAAAGTCTTAGCTGAAAACAGAGTTTCTGTTTCCCCACCATTTAGGAGCGAGTTTTCCTTTTCCCTTCCTAATGCTTTTACAAGCCCAGGTATTATCTCAGCCAACTCCAGCTGCTCTCCAAAGCATTAGGAATCTCCTCATGGAAGTGAGAACAAGTGAAGGTTGATTTTTTGATCACCATTTTTATGGTAATGAGAAATCCTCTGCAGAGTTATTCCCTTGGGTTTCTTGCGTGACATATTTTTATTTATATGAAAATATCCCATCGTTATTCAGTTAGGAAAAACTCCTGACAGTGACATTAGCCTGGGGCTAAATTTGACCATATTTGTGGCTTGAAGATTTGAGTTATTGCTGTATTAAACCAAAGTTCTGCAGCTGGCTTAAAATTCACAAGAATTATGCAGCTCAGTTAATATTCCACAGGCAAATCTACAGCATTGCCACGAGGGGTTTTAATTTATGGAGCCTAATACAGAGATTAGGAAGTAAAATCTTGCACTGCTGAGGCCCAGTGGTGGTGTCTGTGTTTTGTGTTAAACACAACTTATCTGGATCATTTTTATCTGAGCTAAATACAGCTCCAATTCTGCATTGCCTGGGCTTTATCAAACTGAATTTCTTTGGTCTCAGTTTTTTGCTTTCCTGAGTCCTACAGGGAAAGTCAGGAGCATCTAATAGCAGGTTCTGTTTGGAAGTGGAGGTGAGGTCCCTGAAACACTGTTGAAGTCAGTATTTATTAAATGCATACAACCTTACAGATGCTTGTGACCCAAAATTTTAGGGTTGATTTGTTTATTGGGTTTGGGACTTTTTTTTCCTCCTTTAATTTGGCAGAGATGGGAATCCTTTGCAAAATAAGTGCCTTTCTTGAACTTCAGTCATCTCAAAACTTTGGGGTTGGGCTGTTGAGAATTAGAACTTGTGCTGAATTTTCATTTCTTGTGGTGTAATTATTCCTGTCTTTTTCCTTGTGGTATCGAAATAATTAATCTCTGCAGGTAGACATCATCAAAAGAGCGTTAGCTCAGGATGATTAACTGTAAATTTTCCTTTGCTCTGCTCTTTGGGGCCACTCTGAAAAATTATTCATTTTTAACTTTGTAAATAGGCAATAATAGGGAAATTTCTTTTCCAAGCGTTTTATGGAAGAGCTGAACGTTCCTGTCTGCAGCTCGACTTCTAATAGCCATTAATCACGCTGAAGGAAGTTTTTAAGCATTACAGCTGTAGACTGTGGAGGAAGAAGATTTATTGTGTGCATCTCCTCTCTATTTGTTTAATTGCATTCTTTTTGGAATCTTCCTTGTTTCTTGTCATCATGGTTCTTTTCCACTGGACTGAGTTCCCGCGGAGATGATTATCCTCAGGCTGTCGCCGACACTCCTGGAATTGTTTCTTTGCAATTCCTAACGTTTGGTTTTGCATAAAGTAAAACACTCAGTGTGCTTAAACCCTTTGATGCACAACTTCAGGCCCTTTCTCTAGGAGATTCCAAAGGTTCCTATGGAGAAACAAAATTCCACGCTTTCAGTAAAGGAGTTTTTCCCACTATCCAACTGAGCCTCCCCTGGCCCAGCCTGAGGCCGTTTCCCCTTGTCCTGTCCCTGTTCCCTGGGAGCAGAGCCCGACCCCCCCCGGCTGCCCCCTCCTGTCAGGGAGTTGTGCAGAGCCACAAGGTCCCCCCTGAGCCTCCTTTGCTCCAGGCTGAAGTTGCATTTTATTAGGGGAACTGAGTTCCTCCTTGTTGTTCTGACAAGGAAGTGACAGGACCCTCTCAGAAATCCCTCACCAACTGTAGGAAAATGTATTACGGCTGGCTAATGGGAAATACCGTAGTAAAAATCAGCACCATGCTGAGATCTCTGTGTACAAATTTTGTGTGGTTTGGAATGCTGAGAGCCTCTCCCACATGACTGGAAGTGGATTTGAAGTATGGCGTTAAGAGCTCATCTGAATTTTTCTAAAGGCTGCAGGAATCTCTAATGTGAGATCTTGAGCAGGCTGGAAATCACAGAATCCTGGAGTATCCTGAGCTGGGAGGGACCCACCAGGATCATCCAGTCCAACCCCTGGCCCTGCACAGACATCTCAACAGTCCCACCCTGTGCATCCCTGAGAGCGCTGTCCGAACTCTGGACACCTATCATGAAGGAGTGGAGAGGATTTTTTCCCCAGTGTTCTTTTCTAGTATCATTTGTGTTGCGTGAAAGAAAACTTAGATAAAATGTAAACGTGCGTGTCCTGAAGATCTGCACATCTGCAGTCAGTTTTTCTGCGTGTAATACATCAAATGCCAGACTTTAGCTTTTGACTTTTACTGTTAGAGCAAGGAATTGGAGTTCTGGTGTTTACTGATGTGTCATTTTTGCAACTGTCTCCTTTGTTATCACTTAATAATGTGCTTTGCAGTGCTGGAGCCTTTTTATGTTGGCCACTATTTATCGGCGCCCTGTCAGAACGGGCTGGTGGGAGCTGTGCCAGCAGCTCCAGGGTGTCCGTCAGCTCCTGGGCTGCTTGGATGGGACAGCATTTGTACAATATTTAATAGTGTTAAATATAAGTCTTTTTTTTAATTAATATGGGATATCATCTGCAGTACAGTGTCCAGCTCTGGGATCCCCAAGACAAGAAATGCATGGATCTGTTGGAATGAGTCCAGAGGAGGCCATGGAGGGACTGGAGCCCCTCTGCTCTGGAGCCAGGCTGGGAGAGCTGGGGGTGCTCACCTGGAGAGGAGAAGGCTCCAGGGAGAGCTCAGAGCCCCTTGCAGGGCCTAAAGGGGCTCCAGGAGAGATGGAGAGGGACTGGGGACAAGGGATGGAGGGACAGGACACAGGGAATGGCTTCCCACTGCCAGAGGGCAGGGATGGATGGGATATTGGGAAGGAATTGTTCCCTGGGAGGGTGGGCAGGCCCTGGCACAGGGTGCCCAGAGCAGCTGTGGCTGCCCCTGGATCCCTGGCAGTGCCCAAGGCCAGGCTGGACACTGGGGCTTGGAGCAGCCTGGGACAGTGGAAGGTGTCCCTGTCTAGGGCAGGAGGTGGGATCAGATGATCCTTAATGTCCCTTCCAGCCCAAACTATTCTGGGATTCTACATGTTTGCTTTCTCCAGAGCTGCTCCTCTCAGCTCCATCTGGGAGCACCAGGACTTTTTCCTGTTTGGGCAGCAGAAACCTGGGAGATTTCCATCACATGCCACCCCATGACCAGCCAGGACAGGGACTGACTATTTCCACTAATGGGAACATTGGTTAAGCAGGGATTAATTGGTTAAACTCTCTTATTTCGAGTTACAAGGTGTCAGTGCCCAGGCAGGGACTGAGCAGTCTCTGTCAGGAGAGGTGGGAGACGCCCTGGGCTGAGGGATCCACAGGCTCCAGCACTGGGAACATCCCAGCCCTCAGCCAGCCCCACGGCGCCTCAGGAAAACGGGGTTAAGAGAGGGGGAAAGGGGTTAAGAGAGGGGAAAACAGGGTTAAAAGAGGGGAAAAGGGGTTAAGAGAGAGGAAAACACCATGTGGCAGCAAGGAATGAGGAGAAAATAGTGAGGAGAGGAGTTGACAGTCAAGACGTGATGCTGAGCCTGGGCCAGAGGGCTGGAAGAGAGGACAGTGCTGGTTTGTGTCCCTCTGTCCCCATCTCAGTGTATTTGTGGCTGGCAGGATGTTAAGTCAATGTTCCCCACGGCCTCTGTCCCCCAGTGGGTGCCTGGTCTCCCTCTTTTCCCTCAGGAACATTGGATTTTCCTCTCCTGAGCTGCTGAGGAGGCCTCAAGGGGGTGCCTGAGTGGGTGTCAAGGAGCAGCCCATCCGCAGGGGTGGGAAAAGCCCCTGGCAACCCTCCTTGAACTTTTCCCAGCTGGTTTTCAGGTTACTTTGGTCTTCTGCGCTCTTCTGCCCCGCACATCCCAGCCCATGAGGGTGCAGTCAACTTCCTACACCCACAGGTGGCACTTCTGCTGCCTGTTCCGGGAGTAAATAAGTCAAGTTTGTAGCAAAACACGAACACAAAGAGTTGTGGTGTAAGTGTGGATAGTGGTGGGATTGTAAATTAAGCCCCACTTGTTTTACCACAAAAAGGCTTCAAATTGGTGGGTTTTATTTCAAAGATTCAGCAGTCTCAGCCCTGAAAATCCTTCCCAGAGGATTAACCATTACACCCTTAATTAGCAGCTTTATAAATAAAACAGGAACTATGAGTGCAAGAGGAAATGGGGAGTTTAGTCTTTGCCTTATCGTGAGCACTACAAAATAGGAACGTGAAATAACATCCACATCTGCACCAAATGCTGGAATGGCTCTGTCCTTTGCCCCCTGCTCTTCTTCCAACATTTCAAACCTTTTTAGGCCCTCTAGGTTTAAATAAGTGCAGCAACTTCCTGTAAATTCTGGAGGGAAGAAGAGGGGCCAGTGGGACTCTGGGAATTTAGGGGCCACAAATTTGGGGGCGATGAGAGCAGCAGTGAGCAAGGGTTGTGCTGAATCCACGAGTGTTTGTTCGTTTGTTTTGCACTTTCAGGCTGATTACTCGCAAAGTTTCCTGAATATTAAAATTCCGAAACGATGACTCCCAAGAAATCTTCTGTCCTTGCTCTCAATGGGCCTTGATTTCGTGCTATTTATCTGCGCGAGGATAATTATAAATTGATTCATTTTCAAAACATCATTTAATGGGTATTCAATTGCTGCCAACACAATATTGGAGCAACAGAATCACTCTTGTGGTTGTTCAAAGCCATGAATCTCTCTGGGTGTTTGTGTTTGTGTGTAACAATATTAATCTGGCTCTGTTCACGTTGCCATGAAGACGCTCAAATAAGTTCTGTTTACATTTGCAGCTCATCCTTGTTTTCCTTCCTGAGTCTGAAAAAGGAGCTTTTATTGGGTTTAACCTATATTTATTTCATGGGTTCTTACAGTTTTAAAGAGTTTTTTTCTCATCTTTGTCATTTAAAAAAAAAAAAAAATGAAGTTCTCTCTTGATGCATTATAGGCCAGAGCTAGGGGGAAACATAAGGTTAAAATTAACCTTAAAACCTTAAGGTTTTAATGGGTGTCTCTTGCTGTTCTTGCAGTTAACTCCAGTTGGAACAACCATCTTCACAGGATTTTCTGGAAACAATGGTGCTATCGACATTGATGATGGTCCCAATGGCCAGATTGAATATGTCATCCAGTACAATCCTAATGACAAGGTACAGCCATTCAGGCTTTTTTCCTCCATGTATATTTACATTTACATTTACATTTACATTCACATTCACATTTACATTTATATTTATATTTATATTCATATTCATATTTATTTATTGTTTTATTGTTATATATTAATAAATGTGCACTGTTTGTATTTATATTTATTTTTTTATTTTTATAACATGGAGTAGCAAATGAACAGGAGGTTGCTGTTGGACATAAAAGAATGTTTTCCTTCATGCTGAGTATCCTTTCTGCCCACAAACCCTGTAACCAGAGATGAACTTCCCTCTCATTGCCTCGCTGTCAGCAGCTGGACTATTTAACTTTCCTTAATGCCCAGAGAAGTTCTGTCTATCCCATCCCTGGCAGTGCCCAAGGCCAGGCTGGACACTGGGGCTTGGAGCAGCCTGGGACAGTGGAAGGTGTCCCTGCCCATGGCAGGGGTGGCACTGGATGGGCTTTGAGGTCCCTTCCAACCCAAACCATTCTGTGATTCCATGATTTCTGTTTGGCCTCAGTATAAATCTCCTAATTGATTTTTTTCCCCCCCTCAGTGGGAACTATGAATATTTTATCCCAAAAGATGAGTGCCAAACTCCAACTGTCTCCAGTTATTTATCAGTCTGGGATGTACTTCCCAATCCTATTTTCCTGCCCACCACGGATATCTGCAGCATGAGGAATCTAACACTCATTCTCATTTATTTGCTGAAAAACAAACTGCAATTTTAGCAGTTGCTTAGACTTTTGGAGGAAAAGGGCCTTGTTATGTGATGTAAAGAAACAATATTCCTGTGTCCCTCTGCTGTGTTTGGAATCTTGTATTGCTGTTGCCTGTTCAAAATACTTAAATATTAACTAACTTCTGCATTGGGACATTGAAGCATGGAAAGTTGGGGGGTTTTAATGAGATTAATTTGATAATGAAATTGCAATCGGATCTCAGGTCAGAAATTTGTGCCCTCCTGCCAGTTGTTCTCCAGCTTTGTCAGCTGAGTCTGGGGAAGCAAATACATGGAACAAACTGAATTTCACCTGATTTAACATCTGCATTTACCCTGAAATGTGAATTTCCTCGTGTAGGAACATATGCATGAACTGGCACCTAAATGTTGATGCTCTCTGCTTGTTTAGCACTTCATTGCCCTCATGAAAGGCAGAATAAAGAGCAGATAAGTACAATGATGTGGATTTCTTATCTCTACCACCTGAGCATTTGTTCTGAACGAACCACTGCAAATTCAGCATGGCAAAGGGCAGAGAAGCAGAGCAGTCAGACTTTTGTGGTTGGAAGTAGCCAGGGATACGTAAAACATCCAGGAGAATTCTGTTCTGCACAGATTAATTATAGTGGGGTTCTTCAGGAGGAAACTGGGTGGGGGAAAACAAATAGAAAGCTTTATAATCTCTGATCTGAGGAGCCGATGCAGCCTTGGAATTCCAGCCAAGGGATCATCCCACTGTGGCCCAGCTACAACACGTCTTAACTTCGAGGCACGTTCAATTTTGTTGTGTTGTTTTCTCGTTTGCAGACTTCCAACAGGACCTTTGATATTCCGCTCACTTTGTCCGGAGCAGTAGTTCTAAGGGAAAGACTAAATTATGAAGAAAAGACTCGTTATTTTGTCATTGTTCAAGCAAATGTGAGTATAAATCTCTTGAAAGTCATTTATGCCCCTGATTTAGGTGTGAGTTTAGTTTCCTTCCCAAGGAAAGGCAGAGCCTTGCTGAAATACCAGCTCTGATAAATCCTCGTCTGCTGAAGATCTAATTTAAGATTTACTCAGGCTGTTGAAAGCTCAGGCATATTATTACTGGTTAAAAAAGCTTGCTCAGAGTGTGACAAGCCAACCTTTTTGGCACAAGGAGCAACGTGCAAATGTGCAGCGCAGCCCAGGCAGAAAAGTGCAGCCTCGTGGCAGTAAATGTCCATTTTCCAGCAAATCTGGCGAGGCTAATTTGCACTCAGATGAGTTTAATGGACACAATTTCATTGAATCCTTCAGGTTTGAAATGCATTTTGTTATAAAGAGGTGATTTTTATTTCAAGTCATATCACAAGTGTGCGGAGAGTGGGTACGTGCATTTTCCAGAGTGGCTGGCAGTGGAGAACACGCACTGAGAAGAAAAGTGATGTATAAACTGTATCTCTGATATCTGTCATCAGAGCAGGGTTTTGGTGCCCTTGAGGGCTGTGAAAGCTTTTTTCCCTTTTTGTCCTTCTGATAACAACTGAAATGAAGACTTGTCCTCTGTTGTTTACGGCTGCGTGATACATCTTCGTTCCTGGGAAATGATATTTTCTCTGAAGGAACAGAGATCCTGAATCCACACCTTCACATCCTGTCATCTCTCTGGCACAGAAGTGCAGATACATTTTGCTATTTTTTTTTTAACGTATTTTGTGGCATGTTCAGCATTCTGCCAGCAGCAGCCAGGCTCCAGGGGTGGCTCAATGCTCCTTGCCCCTGTGCCCCTGTGCTCAGGTGAGACTCCACCTGCAGATCTGCCCCAGCCCCGGAGCCCAGCACAGGGAGGAGCTGGAGCTGCTGGAGAGAGCCCAGAGGAGGCTCCAGGATGATCAGAGGGATGGAGCAGCTCTGCTGGGAGGAAAGGCTGGGAGAGCTGGGATTGTTCAGCCTGGAGAGGAGAAGCTCTGGGGTGACCTCACTGTGGCCTTGCAGGGCCTGAAGGAGCTGCAGGAAACCTGGAGAGAGACTCTTGAGAAGGGATGGAGGGACAGGACCCAGGGAATGGCTTCCCAGTGCCAGAGGGCAGGGCTGGATGGGATATTGGGAAGGAATTGTTCCCTGGGAGGGTGGGCAGGCCCTGGCACAGGGTGCCCAGAGCAGCTGTGGCTGCCCCTGGATCCCTGGCAGTGCCCAAGGCCAGGCTGGACAGGCCTGAGGGCCCCTCTCAGCTGGGGCTCCTCTCGAGCCTGAGCAGCCCCAGCTCCCTCAGCCTTTCCTGGGCACCGAGATGCTCCAGGCCCTCGCTCAGCTCCGCAGCCTCCGCCGGCCCCGCTCCAGGAGCTCCCTGGCCCTGCTGTGCTGAGGAGCCCCGAGCTGGGCACGGCACTCCAGAGGTGCCTCCAGGGCTGCCCAGAGGGGCAGGATCCCTCCCTGCCCTGCTGGGAATGCTCTTCCTGCTGCCCCTTCAGCTCCTAGTGCTGGGAAAAGCCATGAAGCACAGCACATCCCTGGCAGTGTCCCAGGCCAGGTTGGACTGGGCTTGGAGCAGGCCTGGGACAGTGGGAGGTGTCCCTGCCCATGGCAGGGGTGGCACTGGGTGGGCTTTAATGTCCCTCCCAACCCAAACCATTCCGGGATTCTGAATTCTGTCGTGTGCACTGTTGTTGGGGTTTTGGGGAGTTCTCCCTTTGTTTTCCTTTTTCTCTTTTAGAATTTTCCCCCACACTAGAGTGTCACTGGGGGACAATGATTACCGGGTACTTAAGAGAGACAAAAAGACCTGGCCACAGGGGGAGGGGTACAGCTCGTTGCCCTCTTTCACCTGGGGTTTTCTCGTGTGGGGCAGAAATGCTGCGAGAATTGAACTGGAAAAAAGGGGTTGGGTGCCGCCCCTGTCTCTTTTGTTCTCTCAGCGGTCAAAGGGGAAAGAGGCTGCGATCGCTGTAGGGAGAATTCGCCATCACTG
>VXBT01004379.1:354-62309 GCA_013400235.1 Oriolus oriolus
TGTTTCATTATTCTTGTTTATATAAAAGAAAAAAGGGAGAATTATGGGAGAGATGGGATAGAGTTGACCTGCAGGCTGTGGGATGTGCCTGCAGAAGCACATGGCAGCACAGAGAAACTTGTCTCCCCCCGATCCTGGGAGGAGGAGCCTGCCAAAAGCTGCCAGACAGGTCACCCAATACAGACACATTCAAAGGGTGTGCTGCTGCCATGGCAGTGTGTGATAGGTTGTGTAAGTGTACAAAACCAGCTTGTTTCTGTGAATAGTGATTCAGTCTCCCTGCCGGATCGGGTCCGTGTTTCAATCGCCGACATCCAGGTAACCTCTGCCTGGGACATTGTCAAAGAGCAAAGCACAATCTAAACATATCCACTGAAGTCCTGGTGTGATGTAGTTTATCTGCTGAAAGATACGATGTCATACTGGGGTATTGCAGAATACAGACCAGAACATCCAACTCCTACAGCAGTTTTCTGGAGTTGTTAGTGCTTCCAGTGTAAAACACCAGGTTTCACCAGGTCTGAAAATGATAACCTTTACTGTTTTCATAGCCTTGATCATAAGCCTATCCCCAAGGAAAGGCTTAGAGCACCACAAGAAACTTAAAAAAACATTTTCCATAACTTGAAGTAACTTTTTATTAATATTTTACTTATAATCACCACTTTAAGTAATTTTCATACTTTTTCCATTTTGTGATTTATAACATTATATTGAGCTGTCTTCACTATTGATTTAAAACAAAACTCAGTTTATATTTTTCACCATTGTTAAATAAAACTTTTATTCTGGAAATTATCTTTCCTCTCCCTTGCAGTCTATGCCAATGTTGGAATAACTCTCCCTATTGTCCCTCCTGACTGTACTTTGTTTATCATTATGGAATGTTTTTGGTGCATATGGGCAGATACTTTTGGATAAAACTAAAATACTCCTAATTAAGAGCCTCTTTGTGTAAGGGGAAGATAAGGAAAACACAGAAGTTTTCAGATGTATATTAGTTTGTTTTTACATTAATGTTATCTTTGTTTCAGAGAAGTTATTTTATAGTTGCACTGTTTAAAATAAGGAGAAAATTAAGCGCCATTCACTTTAGACGGAAGGGAGGGAGGGAGGAAGGGAGGGAGGAAGGGAGGGAGGAAGGGAGGGAGGAAGGAAGGAAGGAAGGAAGGAAGGAAGNGAGAGACACTCAAAGTCACAGCAAGTTTCAGTTCTGAACAAACAAATTTGCAAGAAGCTTATCCTCTGGACCCACAGATAGTCCTTCTGGATTTGGGGGGAGGGAGGGGAGAATAAGGAAGGAAGGAAGGAAGGAAGGAAGGAAGGAAGGAAGGAGCCTTCAGTCCAACCTTGCTGACCAGGGCTTCACATGGGAATATGATCCTGCTGCCAGGAGCTGGGAGAGCATGTAGGAAGGGGGAATTATCCCTGGGCTGCAGCAGGAGCATCTTAAAGATGACCCAGAGCACAGCACCACTCACCTCACCAGATGGATGCCTGACAAAACTGTCGCCGTCCCACTCCCTGCTCCCCAGGTGCTCATTCCCTCTGGATTTCCCTCTCTTGGACAACTTGCCTGCAGCAAATGAGAGTCTGTGTCTTGGAAGCAGCTTTAGATGAAATAACTTGTAGGAATCAATGCTGTGATGCCCACAGGAAGCCAGAGATGTGCAAATCCATTTCTCTCTGAAGCTGGAGCCAACTGGGCCAGGAGGTCACTGCTGAGTGACGGCAGAGGCGAGCACCCAGGAGGCTGCTCCAGCAGGGCACTGCTGCTCTCCAAGGGGCTGAAACCATTATTTATTGCCTGGATGTGATAAAAATTAAGGATCCCTGTTCACAGTAGCCTGGAATCCTCCTCTCAGTAGTTTTCTATTGCGCTGGAGCCAACCACACCACACCAAAAAGTGTTTGCTGGGTCTTGGTAGCATCGCTGTGAAGCAGAGTCGGGTGGGGAATAATAGAACAGGGGAGATTTAGATGGGATATCAGGAAAAATTTCTTCATGCAAAGGCTTGTGAAGCATTGGAACAGGCTGCCCATAGAAGTGACAGAGTCACCATCCCTGGAGGGATTTAAAGTATATGTAGCTGTGGCACTTGGGGACATGGTTTAGTGAAGAGCGCTGGGTTAATGGTTGGACTGGATGGTCTTAAAAGGCTTTTCTAACCTTAACAACTGTATGATCTTGTGATTCTATGACTTGAAGCCATGAGAAAGCTGTCACTGAGCATAAAATGGGGATGTTTTAAAAACCAGGGAAGAGAAAGCCATAGGGAGGGATTTGCAGGGCTCAGAGACAGGTTTATCTCGTTGCAACAGGAGGAGCATCATCACAGGGACCAGCTGAGGTCTGCTCACAAGCTATAAAGAGAGCACGGAGTAGGGCTGGAACTCCCTTTCCAACACAGGCCACCTGAAGTAGATCCAGGCTGGTATGGTCCCATGGTATTGCTGATCCCCCTCCAGGAGACATGCTGGGTGTTTTGGGGTATCTGTGGGGAGGTCCCTCCCCATGCCCAGCTCTTTCCTGAAAGAGCAAGAAATGCGGCAGAAGAAAAAGGTAATTTTGTTGAACATCATTTTCCCCCCCAGCCTCTTGAAATAGGGGAAAATACAGCAAAGTGTTCTCCCTGATTGTCTGTGAGTAACATTTTCTCCTGGGCTGGTTCTCCCTGCAGCAGAGCTCTGGGCTGAACATGCAGCCAAGGAAAAGCCTTATGGGATGCTGTACACTAGGAAAGCACAAAGTCACATGGCCTAGGTGAGAAAACAATGATTTTAGAAGAAAGACGCGTTACAAAATCTATAGCAGGCAGGAAAGTGTTGGGGTTTTTTGGTTTTTGTTTTTTTCTCCTTATGAAGTTGTTCCATTTACCTTGCAGTCCCTGGACTGCTCTGAGATCTGCCTGGTATTTTTCCTGGTTACCAGTGTTAGGTTATGGGATAAACACTGCATTGCCTGCCCACAGAGAAGCAATAGCGGGAGGAAATCCAAATCATACTCTGTCCAAACTGCTCCCAGGCCCATTGCAGGAGCTGTCAGAGACACAAAGGCAGATGGGAGACCAAATTACAGGCTCAGAGCAGGAGAAATCCTGGCTGGACTTCCCTGGGGCTGTCCCAGGAGACCCCCGACCCATGGGCCATTAGGAAAAGGCAGCTGGAGCATCTCTCCTGAGATTCTGGAACATATCCATGACTAGCTCCTGGGCATCTGTGCCACAGCTGCACTGGGGCTGTGGTGTGTCCACATACCAGCAACTGGGCAGACTGGGATCTGGGGGGGAGGTTGGGCAGGCTGCATATCTGAGGCCACCTGGGAGGAAAATGGAGGAAATAAATACTCCAGTGTTTAGGAATGGCACAGCAAATCTCAGTGCCAGCCCTGATGGGTGAGAAGGGATGATTTTGCTTTCAGACAAGCCTAATTCCACTCATTTCCATTGTGGCCACATGCACACCGGCACCAAGGTGTGTGGCGAAGTGACCTGTCCAGCCATCAGTGGTGTCCAGATCTCTTGTGATAACTCAGGGCAGCCCTAAGGTGGGGGTGACCTGCACTCTTTAGATGGATAGCAGGAGACATATCCATCCCCATGGAGAAAAGCATTTTCTCTTGTTTGGAGATGGAGAAACACCTTAAAATTAGTTTTATTTTTCCTTTATGATTATTTTAGTACTGACACTGCTGCACCATTCAAGGTCCTTTCTTGCTTTCAATTTATCTCCCTCTGGTTCCGGGGGCTGGGTCCCATATCTTTTTGAGTATAATGCTCAGCATTCAATTGTCTCAGCTGCTACCAGTGGATTTCAAAGTGGAAATCCTCCAGTGGATATCAAAGCAGAGCCATCATCCTGCTGGGCTTGGCTGATCCTCAAGCACTGTGTCTTAGCAGGTCCCACTTCAGTGGATCCAGCTGCTGTTCAGATATAAAGTGAGAACTGATAGTGAGGATCACATCCTTTGACATTAGAGCTTTCCCTGTGGCACTTCCATGGCATTGTCCCTCTTGGAGACCATCAGCCTTGGTCTGTGTCAGTGATCTATAAACCCAGGAGTGACGTGGAAACCTCCTGCCTCAGGTGGGCAATCTCAATTATAAAATGCACAGCCTCTTTCAAAAGATCAGCCTAAAAGCACGTGGCAAGTATGGCTGGGAGCCCAATTCCTCCTCTGAAGGCTGAACTTCTGAACTGCAGATAATTACTGCTCTTCTCCTCCCTTTGGTGGCATCTCCTATCTCAGGCCGTGAAACAATATGTAGGTGCTTTCAAGTTTAAAATAAGTGAACATCTCTTGGTGTGGCTGTGAGTTAAAAAGTACCAGCTTTGTGCTTCCAGATGAAGAGCCCAAGGCCGAGGAGCTGGAGGTGTGTGTGTTCCCATGTGGTGCGTGAGTCACCGGCAGAGCCAAGGGCAGGGTGATGTCACAGCAGCTCAGAGCATGAGGGTGGTAAAACACTGGAGGGGGGTGAAACACTGGCACAGGTTGCCCAGAGAGGGGGTCGATGCCCCATCCCTGGAAACATCCAGGGTCAGGTTGAGGGCTCTGAGCAATCTGACTCAGCTGAAGATGTCCTTGCTCATTGTAGGGTGATTGGACCAGAGGACATTGAAAAAGTCCCTTCCATCCCACACTATTTTGTTATTATGGAAGCTGGGCTGCTGGCAGGGGACATGGCCCTAGTTTGGGACACAGCCCTGCTGTACCTGTGCTGCTGGGTGGTGGCATTTTCCTCAAAGAAGCATTCCAGCCGTGTTCCCTGAAGTAGGACAGACCTGGAGCTATGGGGTGGGATGAAGCACGGCTGCCTTGTGCTCCCTGTGCCAGGCTGGAGGTGGGAGCTCGGTGTGGAGGTGGTGGCGCGGGTGCTGCCCCTGAGCTGTTGACATGGGAGGGTCCCTGCAGGGACAGTCCCCGGCGGGCCCGTGCTCCCTCCCCGCAGCGGTGGCTGGAGGAGGGCCATGCCTGAGTGACAGAGGCAAGCTGGCATGTCCTGCCGAGCAGCAGGCAGCAGATGGCAATGTCGCCCTCCCGGAACCGCAGGGATGGAGGGAGATGCTTGCTGTGCTGAGAGCGTGGGGAGAGCAGACAAAGCGACCCCCTCGGTGGGTCCAGCTCCTTTATCAGAAGCCATAGGGTCTCCGGAAGCTTTGGGTGTCTGGTGGAGGTGCTCCTTGTCTCCAGGCTAATGTGGGTCCCTGCTCCCCATGGCCACTCGGGCGGGACAGGTGAGCAAGGGAACAGGTAGGGACACTCCATTCTGCCTGCTCCTTCCCCACCTGCCTGGCAAAGGCTGCTGTGGGTTAGTCACAGCTGGAGTAGCTCAGATGTAAAAGAGCCCAGACTGGCTCTTGCCAGGCCTTGGGGTATAGAGTGGTTTTGACGGCTGGGGAGACTGAGGCAGGGCACAGAGCCTGTGAGTGGTAATGGAGCTGGTCAGCTGCTGTTTTAGCAGTGGGGTGAATCTGCTCCCGCCGCTGAGCCTTGGCATGGCTGGGACGTGACCTTTGGCAGGGTGTTGTGCCTCTTTGCCCTGACTTACCAGCAGGTGTTTTCCAGATGCAGCAGCTGGGAGGTCTGGATGGCCACACCTCCGCCCCACACAGCCCCAGTGGGATGGGCAGCTGTCACTGCCTGTCTTGGTGGTGTCCCAGGGTCACCCCAGAGTCACCTCAGGGACTTTGTGCCGTGCACTCTCTATCTGATGGGAGCAAAGCCAGCGTCGGAAATGTTTTCTTCTTTTCTCCAAGCAGCTCCATCCCATCTTTTATCAGGCAGGGCTGCTGAGCTCAGGGAAATGGGAGCTGTGTGCCTGCTTGGGGCACGCTCTTGTGGCATGGCCATGGGTTTTGTTGACTTCTCTGAGCTGACAACATGCTGATAACTGCATCAGTGGTACAGAACACAGGGCTGGCATCAGCCCTGGGTGTAGGTGGCAGCTCTGGGTGCTGCCACTGCAAGTACCATCAGCAGCCAAGGTACCTCATCACAGGCCTGGGAAGGAGAGGCCAGAAGGTACTAAGAAATAATTCTCAGTTGCCAGAAGGGGCACTCTGGGTCCCCTTGGCCTCCCCATTGCCTGGATCCAGCACATTTCATTGTGGTTTGGAACCAGGCTGTTCCTCAGGGTGCAAGGCACTGAGTTACAAATCCTCTGCTCCCCAAGACGCAGTGCTTCCAGTTGGCACAGGGCCATGCAGGTGCTAAAAAACAAATTAATTTCCTCCATCTGAGCACTCCTGATTCAGCATTCCTTCAGTCAGCTCTTTACAGCAGGTGTGAGATAACAGGAAAATGCAATGCAGAGAGGAGAACCCATTGTCCTGGCTGGGTACCACCCCATCAAGTACAGCCTCAGAGATGCTGGCAGTGCACTCTCAGCATGCAAGGGCCAGACGTGGCTTTGGCAAAAGGCTTTCATGGCAGTGGTGTTCTCATGGTGTCCCCTCACCCACTCCCAGCTGTATCCCTGGCTCTGCTAAAGGGTATCAGTACCTTGCAAGGTGCTGGGTTTGGGATACTCCTTAAGAAAATTAAGGCTTTATGCAAGGAGGCATCAGGTCTATGTGTTCTGAGCTTAATTTCTTCCTTTCAGAAGAATTTGTGTGACTCTGTTTTCTTTACCTAATGCATGGCATTATTGTAATTCATTAGACAGCAGCCAGGCTTTGTCACAATGGCAGCTGCATTTTGGGAGGAGTGTCCTGGGCTGACACATCCATGAAATGTGGTGAACAGTGCTCAAGAGAGAGAGGTCAGACTGAACCAGAGGTCCTGAGAGAGGCACTGAGGTTTTGGGGCTGGCCTCGATGTTGATGCTGTGTGTGGTTTCATGTGCTCCTCCCCTCTGGAATTATGCTTTGGTTTCCAGGAGAGGCTTCACTTGACACATCATCCTTTAGCTGAGTCTCTTGTGTCAGCTGGAGGAGCTCCCAGGAGACCAGGGCACAGCGTGGAGGCACAGAGGGCTCCTCTGTCCTGAAGGATGGCAAGTGTGGGATGTAACAGGGACCGATGGCAGAGAGGGGGTGTGGGCACCTGGAGGAAGGAGACTGGCAGTGCTGGAAAAACCATGGCTACAAACAAGGAGGAAGGAAACCCTGCCTTGGAATCAAGTACAAACTGAGCCAGACCATTTTTCACTTGATCACCTAGAAGTCCTGGAAAATTCAGTGGAGAGGGGAAAGCAATCAAAACTGAATGCACTGCATCTTGACAGGGATGTTCAGAGACAAGGAATGTGCAGTCCTTGCAGGCAGGGGAAGGAGTGTTACAGTGCGCCTCTTAGAGGCAAGGGTTTCTATTACATCAAAGCCCCCAAATAAGGGCAGACAACCACAATTTTCCATCTACCCTGAATCGTGGTTGGCCTAATTTTGCTGCAGTGCCTCTCCCATCAAACCCATTGGACCCCCGACCTGTAGGTCTCTCACTTCTGTAAGCCTATGGGACAACAGCCTCTGTAATCCCACCCAACCTATCTGTTAAAAAAACCCTGTTCCCAAAGTCACATGCTCTTTCGTTTCTTCCCCCTGGGGTGAGTGCTTTTGTTAGTGTCTGCTTCAGGTGCTTTTTGTTTATTACTTTCATGTTATTAAATCCTTTTATTTTGGAAGAAAGCGATCTAGCCCGTCTCTCTTTTAAGCCACAGCCTCCTCGCTCGCTACAAAAATCCACCTTCGAGGTTATTACAATAACTCAGCTGGAAGTCATATCTTCCCACACAAACCAGCTGAGTTTATAATTGTAATAAAGGAGCCCCAGGACAAGGAGATGCCTATCAGGCTGGACATTGCTTGTGCCACGTACACCTGCTGGGGGTCAGATTGCTGCCAGTGTTATAAACCCCTATCACTCTCCAGATGCAAATAAGCCTTATCTCCTAAAGTGAATCTTATTAACCAGGAGTGGACTTTGCTGCCCATGTTGTGCCCTTTAAACCTCACTTGGAGCTTTTCTCACTCCAGTGAGCTGGGGAGGGTTTGAGGAAAAGAAAAACGAAGTGGGTTCTTCCAGTGTGAGCTGCTCTGATCTGTGGGTGTCCTGCCAGCCCCATGGGTGCTGCTGCAGGAGCAGCTCCAGGTTTGCTTTAGTGCAATGGTGAAGATCCAGGGGCTCTGCCAACTCCAGCCAAACCATTTGGGATGTTCTTTGCCCAAGTTTGGAGCAGGAAGCTGCCCTTGCACTGCAGTTCCCTTGGCTGGGTCATGAGAATTTGTCAGAGGCACTTGCACACCAAACTCTCCTTGCAGTGCTAAATCCACTGATAATGGACTTGCAGGTAACAATGGTGGGCTGCAGCTGCCCCAGCCTCCAGTTCTGCAAGCACAAACATTGCAAGGGACCTTTCTGGCCCTTTGTTTACTTAATATCTGTCTTGGTGTTCCCAGGAAGGCTTCTGTAGCAGGAGCAGTAATTTATGAGGTCCTGATATGGGCAGTGACACTGTTTCACACATGGTTCATGCAGTTCCCAGTAAGGATCCTTTGCTCCCCAGGACAGATTGGATCACCAGCCTGTCCTCCCTGTGAGGCTGCTTCTTTCCACTATTTCAAGGTAAAGCAATCAATTTCCCTTGAGAAAGGGAGCCTCTGGTCAAGGGGAAAGGGAAATGTTTTCTTCCACATTGGCTTCCAGTCTCTTAATGCTGTGCCCATCTCTCCAGGCTGTCTGTATCCCCATTGCCCGGGGAAGTGCAGCAGTGCTCAGCCTGGTGAGTGGGACTGCAGAGGGTAGTGCAGATCAGAGAATCACAGAATGGTTTGGATTGGAAGGGCCTGAAAGGTCATCTCATTCCTATCCCCCTGCCATGGGCAGGGATGCCACTCACTATCCCAGGTTTCTCCAAGCCCTGTCCAACCTGGCCATGAACACTTCCCAGGATGGGGCAGCCACGGCCTCTCTGGGCAGCCTGTCCAAGATGTCTTGGCTTCTTTAGGTGTAGCTATAACCTGCAACTGTGAAGATGGGAATGGGGCCATCCAGGCCTCTTGTACCAGCCTGGCTCCTCAAACAGCTCCACAAACTGTGACAAACACCAGTTCAGCAGCAGAGGAATGTGCTGCCCCTGCCTTGCCAGTAGATAGCTCATAGGTAAACTGGAGGCTTGGCTGCCCCTTCAGAGCTTTGCAAAGCTGCCTGGATGCTGGATTTTCCTGCATCTCCCTTGGCGGCCAGATCAGCAGAGGGCACTGCATGTCCATTCTTAATCCACCTGGGAAGGGAGGGAAGGTCTTTTCCACCGCTCCAGCTCCAGCCATGGACCAGCAGTGTTTGCTCACTGACCACCAAACCTCTCCCCCAGCTCCCTACCAAAGAGCTCCAGGCTGCAGGGCCGCCTCCCTGATGGAAAAATCAGGGCCGATGAAGGAAATCAGGAGGCATTTGGTGAAATGACAGGAAAATTTAGATCAAACGGCAGAAAATGCACCCTTGGGCAGCACAGAAGAGCCGTGGTGTGGAAAGCTCTGCTCTGGCAGGAGGTGATCCAAGACAAACAGGGAGCTGCCTTCTGGGATGGACTGGCTGGCAGGCAGGATGGGTGAGCACTGGGGATCTGGGCAAAGCCATAAAAACAGTTTGGCTTTGTGCTCTGCTGTGGTCACTGCAGGTGGTCAGGGAGGAGCTCCTACCCTGCCCAGTCTGCAGGATGGTACCCCCAGCCCCTGCAGGAGCAGAAGGAGCCTTTCCCACCATGGCCTGAGGCAGATATTTATAATTTATATATGGGTATTTAACAGGGTATTTACCAGCCTAAGTGGCATCAGCATGGTCCCAGCTGGGTTTCGTGCAGATGGTGCCTTCCTTGGTGAGGTGTGGGCTGATTGAAGAATTTGGGCTCTTCTAACGGGAGTATTTGTGTGCAAACACGGAGATAAATGTCCCAAAGTGGATGTTCCCGTGATGCCTGTGGAAGTAGCTTTTCCTGGAGTGAACAGGGAGCCAGGTGCTACCTCTTGCATTCCTGCAGCACTGCAGGTTTTGATGCCATAGTGACTTCTCGATGGAGGTCTCCAGCTGCAGAGTCAGCAGAGAAGATCAAAGACTCATGGATTTTCTTGGATGGAATGTTCTGTCTTTCACAGGGCAGGAAGAGAGAGTGATTGAAGTGTTTCCCCTTGGGTTTCTTCCCTGGTTGAAATCAAGGCTTGTCTGAGAGCTGTTGGATGGTGACTTGGCAGCACTTGGGTGACCACCCCATAACCTCCACCTGTCCAGCTGGTTCCTGCAGGACTGAACCCCTGCAGGAGACCAGGCACATGCATCTCCATGAGGTACCTGTGGGTTGAGCCAGCCCAAGGCTTCAGTCAAACATAAGCTGACATATTTCCAGCCAGTAGGAAGTGGTTACTGCCTGGGAACCTGCCTTAGAATGTATTTGTTGACTGAAACCTTTATCAAGAGAGTGAAGGTGGTTTCCAGACTTGTTCATGTCCTTGAGACAGCTTTCGTGGAGCTTTCCAAGACACTGCAATCTCAGCTATTGCCCTTTGACAGCAGCAAAGATAAAGATATATGAACCTCCTGTTCAAGGAATCTTCCTCCTCCTCCTGCAGTTCCATGAGATTAGGCTGCCCCAGGGCTTTGTCCCTGGAACAACCAGCTGGGGAATAATGCACAGCCCTAATCACCCCTGCAATTGCTCTCTGCCTTGTTTCTCCTCACCCTCTTGGAGCAGGGGCTTGCGTGGAAGTGTCTGAGCTCTGCACGAGTGCAAGAAATCCTCAGGATGGAGGTGGCTGATTCCCTCTGACTCTGCAAGCAGAGGGGTGGCTCTCATCCTGTTCAGGCTGCCTAAACAAATTACTGTTGCACAGAAGAGATGAGAAAGCTGAGCTAAAACAGTGTTCCCTGGTACAATAATGCCTGAAAGAGATGTGTGGTTTGCTAGGATTGTAAAGGAGCAGGGAAATGCTGCCAGCCTATCCATGAATGTCCTGGTGAACCTCCTGGAGGCCACAGCCTCATATCACTGGGGCAAAGTGTCAGACCCAAAAGGGACAGAGGTCTGTAAGGGGGACCCGCTGGGGAGCTTGAGGCTACACAGACCTGCCATGAGAAGGGGCTGTGGCAATCCCAATCAGTAAAGATGGAAGGGGAGGTGAGCTCCAATGAGCTCTGGGGGATCTCCATCTTGAAGATGGAATCATAGAATCCTTTAAGTTGGAAAAGACCTTTAAGGTCATCAACCATGTCCCCAGCTGCCTTGTCAACACTCCTTTAAATACCCTCAGTGATGCTGACTCCATCACTTCCCTGAGCAGCCTGTTTTAATCCCTGACAACCCTTTTCATGAAGAAATTTTTCCTAATATCCAATCTAAACCTGGTGTGACTTGGGGCCATTTCCTCTTGTTCTATTGTTGTTACCTGGAAAAACTCCTGTCAAGGAGTTGTAGAGAGTGATAAGGTCCCCCCTTACCCTCTTCTTCTCCAGGCTGAGCCCTCCCAGCTCCCTCAGCTGCTCCTGGTGCTCCAGACCCTTCCCCAGCTCTGTTCCCTTCTCTGGAGATGCTCCAGCCCCTCATTGTCCTTCTTGCAGTGAGGGACCCAGAACTGGGCACAGGATTTGAGGTGTGGCCTCACCAGTGCCCAGCATGTGGGAATGGTCACTTGGGTCTGCTGGTCACACTATGGCTGGTACGGACCAGGTGCCATTGTCCTTCTTGCCCACCTTGGGCACATGTTCAGCTGCTGTTGACCAGCATGCCTGATTGCTGGTCCCCTTAGGTGACTGCCTTGGGGACCCTCCCTCTCAACACTTAGGAATCTTCTACAGATTTCCAGCACAGACGTACCCATGGACAGCTTTTTCCTCATTTACTCCTGAGCGAGAGGACAGTGCTGGCACAAACAGCTCCTCTCCCTGCCTGTGCTCTTCGATGTTGATTTGAAATAGTCTCTCTTTGGCCTTGGGTTTCAGAGGGATGCTTTTCAAAACCAGAAATAAATGGGCTTGAATTATTTCCTGTAATTTTGCAAGATTTTGACTCTCTGATAGCCAGATTAGAAGAAGGATAACAAGAAAATCAGCATTCAGGCTGGAACCACTACTGTTAAATAGACACCACTGTAAAGCCAGTACTTCTCGTTTACAATTGAACTAATGAATTTTTAGATATTAATGTATGAGAGACTGAGTAAACAACCATTGTGCCTCTGAGGAATGAGTCCCAGGCTGTCTTGGGCTGGAATACTTTGTACTTTCCTGATTGCCTTCCAAGAATTTCAAATTACTTGGTAAGAGAAAAACAACCCAGATTCGTGAGATGTTTGTGAGGTTTTCTGGATGGACTTAGTTCTTCTGCACTGTGATGGGGCTGGTTTGGGGCAGAGCTCTGGGGCTGGGCACCGTGGGACACTGAACACCTGGGTATGCATGGAGAAGTGGGAACTTCATGTGAAGGATAAACCACCAGGGTCAGAAGGGTCAGCCTGGGTGTATTAAAACCCTGCTGCAGTGCACAGGTCTGCAACTGGTGTGTAGGCCTGGCAGTCAGCATTCCTAGTTTGTTTGGCATGGAAACGTCACAGACACCGGCACAGAGAAGTGAAGGGACAAGTGGGAAGTCACACAGCAGTTCAGGGTGAGAGCCAGCAAGAAAAGGATTCTGCTTGTCTAATTCATGAGCCTTTCAGGAGCAGCTCATATGCTATGGGGCATGGGTCCATGGGAACAGCCCCCAGGGACAAAGTGACAAAGGGATGTGTGGCCAGGCTGTGTCCCCCATGCCATGGAGAGACCATGCCATACTCTCCAAGGAAGCTGTGGCCCATGTTATGCACTCCTGGGTTCTCCAGGCTTACCCAGAGTGTTTCTGTGCCATGGTGGCCCTGACAATTGCAAATTGTCCCTCTGGTCCAGCCCAGACAATCCCACCTTGGGCATCCTGGCCAGCACTTTGGTAGAGCAGGCAGGATGGCTCCCTCTCTACCTGGCTTCTTTTTGGGTTTGGTTCCCAAGCCAGCAGTCTAGAGCTGTGGAAAGAGTCATGAATTTGGGTTACCAAACCATCTGCTGTCTGCATTTTAAAAAGCAATTAAAGCAAAAATATTTCCAGCCCTTCTGTTTGCAAGATGTAGTCTAAAGAGAGAGAGCCAAGCCAGGATTTGCCCTGCTGCTGCTCCAAGTATGAGTTAATTTGATTTAATTCCTCTGCTGTGCCTGCTGGAAAGTGAGGAGTTCCCTACTGAGGGCCCAGGGAGCATGCAGGTAAACAGGGCTGTGTGCTGTTCAGTTTAAATGATGGGGAAACCTAGAAAAATGACATTTTGAGACTGCTTAAACTGCTTTTAATTAGAGCTTATTAAGCAGAGTTTAAAAATGTAGGAAGTAGGAATACTTTTTCATGGTAGAGGATGACAGAGTGTTGCTGGAGATGGATGGATGGCAGGTCTAGGTAGTGTTGGAGGGTCTGAGGAGCTGTTCCTGGCTCACCCCACAGAGCTGGGGGACTGGTGTGGGGGCAAGGGGTCCTTGAGAGCCACCTCTGCTCGTACACTGACTCCCAGGGACCTCTCAAAGCATGAAACTCTTCTTTCTTCCTTTTCTTGTGGTGAAAGGCACACAGAGGCGGGGGGGAAGGGAGGTAGGGATGAAAAGAGAAGGTAGGGTGATATAATTCTTCCTTGTCCTCCTTTGGCAGCTGTCACCCTGCCAAATCAGAGGATGACCTTGTGCTGGAGGGGAAGGTGAGGCCGTGCCTGGTGGTGAAGGGCACAGATGTAGAGGATTTAATTGTCTTCATGTTTTTATGTCTGCAGGGTTTTCATTCCTGTTCTGCTGAGAGGTCATGCTCAGGAGAGCTGGGGAAATGAATCCTCATAACCCATGCAGGGCATGGTTTTGGGGATACCTGGGGACTGCCTGACAGCCAAAGATGACAGGATCAAGATGCCCTGGTGCTTGAGGCTGTGCTTGGTGGAAAGGTCACACACCCAGGCCACCAGTGACAAACTGTGATGCTTTGGGAGCAAAGGAGAGTGAGAGGGGAGATTTGGGACAAAACACCTTCTTTTTCCAGTAGGAGAAGGTCACATGCCCCAATGCTGAGTCTTTGAGAGGGTGAGATGAGATGAATCAGCGAATCACAGGATGGTTTGGGTTGGTAGGGACAGTAAATATCATTTAGTTCCAATCCCCTGCCATGGACAGGGACACCCTCCACTGGACCAGGTTGCCAGAGCCACGTTCAACCTGGCCTTGCACAATTCCAGGGATGGGGCATCCACAGCTTCCCTGGGCAACCTGTGCCAGGGTCTCATCACCCTCACAGGAAAAAATGTCTTCCTAATATCTCATCTAACCCTGCTGTCTCTCAATTTGTACCCATTCCCCCTTGTCCTGTCACTATGGTTCCTGATGATGAGTCCTTCTCTGGCTTCCATGTAGGTCCCTTGGAAGGTGCTGTGAGGTCTCCATGCAACCTTCTCTTCTCCAGGCTGAACAGCCCTAACTTTCTCAGCCTGTCTCCTCAGGGGACGTGCTCTTATCAACTTCGTGGGCCTCCTCATGACATTTCCATGTCATTCTTATGTTGGGGACACCAGAATTGTTGAGACAAGATAAAATGAAGTGATGGTGCTCTGTTGAGTCTGGGGAGTGCAGGAGAGCCCGGCTTGGCTGACCCCCACCACTGTGCCAACAACCAGCTGAATGTACCACGGCTGTGCATAGAGGGGGCAAAAACTCCAAGAACATGGCCAGGAGGTGCTCCCTGATGAGCAGAGGGCTTAGCACAGCTGCAGGGTCTTTTGCTGGGGTGGCTGCTTGGTTTACAAGGAAAAAGCCCCGAGCGCAGCCCCGAGCCGAGCTTATGTAAGAGCTGGCAGCGGGGCTGGCGGTGCGGAAACCCAACGGGGCGCAGCCGCCTTTGATTCTCTCCTGTTTGCTCAGCAGCTTTCATGCAGCGGGGGAGCAGGGCGAGGACGCGAGATTCCTGCACACTGAACTCCTCTGTTTCTCTCGGCAGGATAAACAGGACATAAAACAAAGCCCCGAGCCAGCTCTTGCCTCGGAGGCCACGCACTGCCAAAACCCCAGCGGGACAGCCTGTTCCCCTGAGGAGCAGCCACCCCATCCGGAGTGCCACGGGCTGGGACGTGGGAGGTGATGGGAGCCTACCCAGGGTGGGTTTTGGATGCTGCAGCCATTTTGGTGGCTGGGTGAATGTTGCACTGTGGCACTGATGAGCAGGGAAATGGGGGCAAAACTCCCTGGCAGGATTCAGGTGATGAGTCCTACAAACTTAGAGAGCCCAGGATGGATTCTGCAAAGTGACACCAGGCTGGACACTGTGTGGCCACTGTTTGGGCTGGGTGTCACCTGCCCAGCTGCCCCACAAGGTGCAATCCCAGGCAGCAGGACCGAGCCCTGTCTGACACTCCATGGGGTGCAGCAGGGTGAGGAAGAGGTCAAACTCGTTTCCTCTGTGCAATGGACTCTCTCTGGGGGTTTTCAGTGCTCCCTTACAGCTGCTTTATTTATCATTTCCCTTGAGAAATAATTTCTAGGCTCTCTTGCCCCCATACTGATTCCTGCCAGTGACAGATGGCGATGGGGCTGACCTCAGTCCTTTCCCAATGCAGGATTAGCTAAGCTGGCTCCTCAGAGACACAGCCCAAACCCATGCCAGCTCCCTATAATCTCCAGAGAACCATGATTTCACCTCTGCTATCCTGCTGAGGGACAAAGTGAGAAGGCAGGGGGCACGCACTTGCTGGCAGGGTTTGAAATCCTTCAAAGAGTTTCAAGTGGGGTTTGCTTGGGAACAAAGTGTCCTGTAGCCATCCTGAAGTCACCTGGTTGGGGGAAAGCATCGGCCTAGTGTGAAGATGGAGCGAAACTCCTCAGAAACGCTATTGCTGCAGAAAGGAACATGAAGGGAGGATGGTTTGGTGCTGCATCACTGTCCTTGCCAGCCATGGTGGGCATGAGGTCCCCTCTCTCCCAGGGCACTGCTGGGGAGTTATCCCGAGCTGCCCTGCCCCAGCCCTGACACAAGCCTCGTGCTGCTGTGTGCACTGGTGTTGCCGGCTTCTGCTCCCAAAAGGAAGAGCTTTGGCAAGGAAAAAGCCATCTGGGCCAAAAGCTGCTTTCCTGGCTGGGATGTGGGAGTTCTGAGGCGCACACACACATAAACCCACGGAAATGCAGAGGTAGGAAAGGACATGCTTCCCTGAGGAACCAGGGTGCCTGCTCTGGCTGCTGAGCACCCCTGTAAGTGCCTGAGCTCTGCTTTTCCAAAACCCTTGGGATCTTGGTGGCAGAGAGGATGTAAATCCTGGGGCTGCTTTTCCAAACCTCTTGGCCTGGGGTTTTGTGAGAGCCAGCTTTCTTGTAGGATTCCCTCTGGGCTTGATGGGTTTGAAATACTGCAAGAGCAGCCCTTTTTCTGTTTTATTTCAGGCTTTTTTTTTCCCTCCTGATCTTTGTGTCTTTCCACTTCTGTCTCTGGCCAAGGCAAGCAGTGCCAAGGCACAAGGGCCAGGCACACTCAGAGGGAGGAATGGGGAAGCAAAGCACCCTCAACCCACAGGACAGCGGGGACAGAACACAAACACGGTGATGGGAGTGAGGAGGAGGAGGGTTTGCTTACAAGCTCTGGTTGAGGGATGGCTCTCCTCACAGGGATTCATGGAATCATTGAATGGTCTGGTTTAGAAGCGAACTTGAAGATCTTCTAGTCCACCCCCTGCCACAGGCAGGGACACCTTCCACTAGACCAGGTTATTCCAAGCCCCATCCAGCCTGGCCTTGAACACTTCCAGGGATGGGGCATCCACAGCTTCTTTGGGCAACCTGTGTCAAGCGCTTCACCACTCTGAATAAAGAATTTCTTCCTAACATCCAATCTAAGCCTGCCCTCTGTCCGTTTAAAATCATTGCCCCTTGTCCTATTACTCAATGTCCTTGACAAAAGCCCCTCCCCAACCTTCTTGGAAGCCCCTTTTCCACATTGGAAGATTCCTGGACTTGAGGCCAGTATCATGGCTCCAGTTCAGCCCCCTGTCTCCTGCTCCTCCACTGATGCTGAGTCACCTCGGGAGAGGTGAGGGGAGTCTGCATAGGGGGTTCCCACAGGATTCCCACCCCTTCCCAGCCCCATGGGTGGCTCTCCTTGCCACTGCTTTGAGCAGGAAAATGGGCTCCAGCTGCATGAGTGGAAAAGGCTCCAGCTCCCAAAAAGCAGTGCAGGATCAAAGCTTTCGAAACACTCGGGGCATTTGGCCTGGGAGGTTTGTTCTGACTATTTATAGCAGTTGGGGCCAAGTGAGTTCAGAGTTGGAGGAAAACTTTTCCAAAGCTGGGGGCCATTTGGATGAGGGAGGGGGAAAGGGAGTTCAGCCAGGCCTGTTTCCAGCAAATGTTGACTCCTTCACTTAGGTATGTGTTGCTATCCATGACACACTAACAACAGCTCTGCACACAAATGCCTGGCTGCGCCTGTAAAGATTGAAGCAAAAATGTGAATTGGCTGGGAAGGAGAACATGGAAAAGAGAAAGTTTCCAAACAGCAAAGCTGTAGCACTTGAAAGCAAAAACTTTCCTTACCAGCTTGTTTTCATCCTCTGGTCAATATCCTTCAATTACAGATACACCGGGATTGTTTTCCAGGGGAAAGCTGGCGATGATTTTAGCGTAGAAAGACCAAATTCTGAAGCTGTGCTTGGAAATGGAGAGGAGGGGCCTTTTTATCTTCAAGGTGAATTTTCTTGTGCTGTTGCTAAAGAGCATTTCATTTTCCTGTGTTACCTGGCAAAGCCAGGCTTAAGCTCTGAGCAAGCAAACCAACACAACATCCTTTAAATCCTGTCACCCAGACCATGAAGACAAAGCTGGGGTTTTCCTGTCTGCCAAGTGAATTGTCCTGCTGCTGCTGCTGCTACTGTTTAGTCGTGAGGAGCACGAGCAGGGTGCTTTAGATAGGCACCACAGCTTTTTCCATGCTGAGCTCTGCTCTCTTGATTTGAGGCACTCAGTATAGGTTATTAAAATATCCCTCTAATTACCAGTAGCTTCCCAGCCATGCTCAGCATCTCTCTTTCCCCTAGGAAAAGGGTGCAATTAGGCTGGCAGGTAATTATAATCAGCCCGAGGGAGGTGGGTTTGGCAGCTGGGTGGTGTCCAGCCCAGGTGGGCTGTTACTGGGAGGGATGTTATGCTCTTTCCTGGCATGGGTGGTATGGGATTTCTCCATGCTGTAAGAGCTGGGTGCTGCAGCAGCAAACAGCCCAAACCTTGAGTTGTTTCTGGGGAGGAATTCCATAGCTAGAAGATTTCCTTTCATACCATCATAGAGTGGTTTGGGGCCTTAGAGACCACCTAGTCCAACCCCCCTGCCATGGGATGGGACACCTCCCACTAGACCAGGCTTCTCAATGTCCCATCCAATCTGGCTTTGACATCTCCAACACCCCCACCAAATCCCATCCTCTGCTGCAGAGGATGCCTGTCCTTGTTGCGGATGGTTGGACTGCACTGAAGGAGCCAAATTGTTCTTCAGGGAAGGCTGCAAGATCTCCAATGAATTTTGAAGTATGGAATGACCTGTGTGTGGTTGGAGAGTGAGATGAAGGTGGGTCTGGGCTGGCTGCATATCAGGTGGCCATGGCTGGAGCTGCAAGGGGACCTGTCAAGCAAAAGGAAGGTTTCCCCTGAACCTACCCTAATGTCATCTTCAGGACTTGGCTTATTTCATTCTTCTGTGAATAACCCAAAAAAGTAGAAGAGCAATGCTGAGCTGTGTGAATGAGGCAGAGCTGAGGGGGTATCAACAGTACTGGAGGTATTGGCTGTTACAAAAAGAGAACTGGGTGACCTGGAATACAGGAGCAACAAGAATGATATGAAGAGCAGCACTATAAAACATGACATCTTTGAGCTTGAGGAGCAACCACACATTATAAGATAGGACTTTGCATTGTATGGAGGTACCAGAGAAGGGCTTCTGGCTGTCTATGGATCTCACAGCACCTGTGAGCCACTGCCTCAATGCTGTCATGAACATCCTTAGAGGACTTGGGTGACAAGGCCTCTCTGTTGATCTTAAAACCCTCAGGGCAAGAGCCTCCAAGACCTGCACTGGAACAGCAGATACAAATCTGATCATCCTTCCCTAGGAAATGTTAAGAGAGCAGTGAGTACAAAGCAAATGAACTGTTCTGGTTGTGCCATGGGTGAATTTGTTGTGAGGGTTGGATGTGTCCTTCTTCCATTTTGTTTTTTTTCAACATGGCAGAGATGTGCTCTGAGCCCAGTTGCCACCCCTACCCAGGAGAAGAAAATGTTCTTCTCTTTTTTTTTGTCTTCTAATGATGATGATGATGACCATTCACCTTGTTTTATACGTGTCCTTACCATGAAAGACCCTTCTTGTGCTCGGCACTAATGTTCCCAACTCTTGACTTGGAAGGGCTACACTGGCCAACTGGACAGTCACTGGTCCACTGAGAGAGTGCCTGCTCTGCAATTAACAGACTAAATGCCCACCATTGTGGTTGGAAAGAAGTTTTAATTAAAATTCCTTGGTATTGGCTTTGGCCAGCCCGTAGAGTGAATGGGAAGAGGGCGAAAGGGCCAGGTCAGTGACTTGGGTCGCCCCAGGAGAGCTTCCACTGAGTTGAGACCGAACACAAGGAAGGGCCTGGTTTATAATTGCATGGAATTTTGATTTTTTTCCCTTGAGTGACCTGCCCAATGGACAATTCCAAGCTGATAGGAGCGCAGATACTGCCAACCCAAAGTTGGGATAGATCCACAGGTTGTTTGAGCCTTAATGAGGAACCATGAATAGAAGCTCACATCCACAAGGGAAAAACACCTCACTTCCTTCTCTAATGAGCATGGCTCTCCAAATCCTTTTGTCTTGGGCTTTCAGAGGTGCCCAGGGCTGCATCTCCCAAGCTGCTGCCGCCTACCCCATCTTCTCTCTGACAGCCACCGGGAAGATGCCAGGTGTTTGTGGTGGTGGTATGGGTTAAAGCAAAGTCCTGAGAGGGTGACACCCCCTTGGGTGGGCCCTGGTTGGTGTCCCTGGGTGGAAATTGCCCTCATGTGCTCACCAGTGGCATGCTGAGCTATGGACAAACCACAAGTTGTTGGTGTGTACACCCCAAAGCTGTAACCACAGGTGCTCCTCTAGCAGTGAGTGTCAGCTCCTTCCCATGACAAAGTGCATCAGTTAATGCAAACATCACACATGAAGTGCCAGGACACTGGAACCAGGATGGCTTTCCTGGTTGTCTGCATGGAGCAGGTCCTGCTTGCTTTCATCCTAGCCTATTTATATTCCCCCTGCTCAGGATGGGGTGATCAACTTTCTGGTTTGCACACTAATGAGCAAGCAAAATTAAGAAATACAAAACACCTAATGGGTGTTAGCCCCATAACTTGTCACCTGAAGTCCAGCATGAGGGTCCTGCCAACCCATGTTTCCCGTTGACAAACCACCAGGGCCCTGAGGATGCTCTTCAAAATGTTACTCCAAAATCCCTTTTGATTTTTTCCAAGCATGTTGGGGTAATTTGGAAGTTTTCCTCACCCGTGTCCCCTCCACTTTGGATTCTTGCACCTTTCCTCCAGACTTTTTCCAGAGGTACCCCAGACCTTCATGAAGGATGATGGAGAGAGCATCTGACACAGCCTTCTGGGAAAAAGGTTTAATTTTCTCTTGGGCTCTGGCCTAAAGAAATCAATTGGCTTTCACATGTTTTAAGGAAAGACAAAAAATAAGAAATAATTTTCTGCTGCCACTGAAGTTTTTGGCTCCTGTTTCAGGTTTAATTTTGTGCTGTGAAGCTGTGTTGGAGCTCTGAGCAGCTTTGGAATTTCTCAGCCCGTGCTAGCAGTGGAAGAGACCTTGTTCAGGTGAACCCAGGCTACACCTGCACGTGGGCAGGATGGGTGTAGGTGTCCAGGTGCCCCTGCCCAGCACCCATCCTGTGGGCAGGGAGGGAGACGGTGCAGTTTGGGTGGCAGGGACTGGAAAACAGGGACATACCCCATGGTAAAGTGTGTGTGTGTGTTGGGGGGGGCTCATGCTCCAGGGACTGCTCAGAGAGGCTTCAGGACTGGGTGAAACATCCTGCTGGGATTAGTTTAGCCCTGTGCTGGGCCAGCCACCTGGGATGAAATTAGCATTTGGGGGGCAAGTGGCAGGGTGGTTTTTTTACTGTCCTCGCAGAAAAATGCCATTTGTACTGCCCAAGTGTACCAGACAAAGCGGTTGGCTGTGTTTTCCCCCTTCCTTTCAATCCCCTTTCTGCACGGTAACATTTTCTACTTCCAGACCTTGTTTCGTATTTTTTTAAAACTTCTTCTCCCCGTCCTATTTCCTATCCTTCCCCCTCCCCTCTCCCCCCAAATACCCCCTGGGGGGCACAGCCCTTGCCCCTTCCCCGGGGTCCCCATGCTGGCAGGGTGCCGTGGAGGTGCCAAGGCGATGCCAGCGCTTCCTGCTCCCTCCCTGGCAGCACAATGGAGACATTCAGGCGGGCAGCCCGTAGCCCAGCACTAACCCAGAGCGCTCCCCCACCCCCGGCCATCGCTGTCCCCCTTATCGCTGTCGCCCAAATAGCAGCACGACACAGAGAGCAGCTGACGCCGTGTCCCAGCGCGCCGGCGAAGGCGCACTGGAATCCAGCATCACAAAACGAGCCCTGTGCGCGCTCCCCTCCCGACGCAGGCGCGTGTGCCCGTGGCCCCCTCTCTCCATCCCCCCAAAATCTCCAAGTCTGCCCAGTAACACCAAACTGGGCTCCCCTTCCCACTCCCCGCGGCCAATCCGAGCGCTGCCGGCGAGCCAGGGCCCCCGCCGCGGAGATGCGAGGGGTGGGAGCTGCTGAAGCTGCAGGAACGGCATGTTTCCCTTCTTCCTCCAGAGCCCGTTGTTTTTCAGTTCGGGGCCGGAGGGGAGGTGTGGGTTGGAGCTTGGAGGCGGCTCCTGTCCTTTCCCAGCAAAGCAGAATACCCTCAAAAACACAGGGTGAGATTTCATCGCTTCTCAGAGGAGCCTTGTTCTTAATCACGGGCAGATCAGCGGTATTTTAGAGGTGGGACAGAGGAGAAAGGAGTGGGGGGCAGCACAAGAAAAAAAGGGCTTCGTCCTCTGTATCCACCCAGATCTTTTCAGGCTTTCCTGCCGGCTCCAAGGGGTTTATTTTTTCCCCCTCCTCTTTGCTTTGCTGTTTTTCCTCATCTCTGCCAGTGCTTGCAGCAGCTGCTGTGTTTGTGGAGCAGGGGTTGGAGCACGGGCTGGAGCAGGACTGGGGTGATTCCCGTGCTCCTAGGGCACTAGGGGTGAGTGGTAGTGGTTGCCTGCTGCCCTCCAAAACTCCCCAGGAAGCTCCAGGGATGAAAAAACACTTAACATGTTGGATTTTAGGGGATGTCTTGCTAGTCCCTGTGCCTCCTCCCTGCACCAGGGCATTTGCAGGACCCTTGGGCTTAGCAGCCACAGGGCATGAGCTGATGGTGATTGGGAGCAAAATAATAAACCACATTGTGGTCTTTCCTGGCCTGTTCCTGGGGCACCACCTCAGGATGGGCTTGCCACACCTAGAGCATAGAGATGTCAGGCATATCCAGTGCCCATCCCTGACATAAAGGATGGGTGTTTGGACCCAAGATTGGTGGTGCAGGCAGGATAATGTGTCCCATGTTTCCTGCTGAGATGCAGAGTTGTGCTAAAATGCAGCAGTGTCCAGTGAGTGGTGGAGGCCCAACCATAGTTGCTCTTCCATGGAGATGTAGGAGCTCTGCTGTGTCCATGGCACTGATGCCAGTGAAAAGAACTGCCCAGGAAAGTGCAGGAGTCATCATCCCTGGGGATGTTTAAAACATGTAGAATGTGGCACTGGACTCAGTGGTCTTTTCCTACCTAAAGGATTCCATGATTCTCTGCTCTTCTAATTTGCATCCTGCTGAAGCCTCAGCCCAGGAAGTTGTGCCGTGGCTTAAAGCAAAGAAGTCTATATGGGATCTCAGTAAGCTGAGGACTTTAAGGTAGTGGTCTTGTTGCAAGGGGTGGAAAGCAGGAGGCCAGGTCACCATGCAGCTTATGTCTTGCAGGGAAATTTCTGCCAGCAATGGTACCAGGCAGAGGGGATTGTCCTGACATCCCAACACTTTGCAGCCACCTCTAGAGGAGTGCCACACTCTACTGGTTTTTTGGGATGTCGTGAAGGGAAGATAGGACAGGAATCTGCTTGGCTCTGGGGATCCTAAAGGGCTGGGGAGAGAACATCTGCCTGCTGTAAGCTGGTGCCCTCAGGCTGAGTCCTGCAAGCCCTGTGTTGGGAAAACCACAAGGACAGAGCTTGTGTGGGGCTGCAGATGTCCTGGGAATGCCGGCTGAGCCGTGCCCGTCATCGGGGGGTGGCTGGGAGAGCTGGCAAGGCCAGCATGTCCCTGTGTGTGCTGGTGCTGCTCCACCCTAGGGAGAGGCTCAGCCCAGGGCTTCTTGCACAAATTGTTTGTGCAGGCAAGGAGAGCTGGGCCCAGGGGCATGGAGCAGCCTGGGACGTTCCGTGGCAGCTCTCCTGCAACAGCTGCTGGAACTGGGCCAGGACCACTCTGCAGCTGCCTGAGGGAAACTCCAGGAATTACAGCTCCCAGGGGTGAGGGCACTGCCAGGAGAGCAGGACTAGCTCAGCACCACATGTTCTTCCCTATACAGGGATGGGACAAGCAGTGCTGGTGAGAGTTGTGTCAATAAATAGGTGTTATTTGTTAAAAAGGCTTCAGAATGTTTTTCCCTGTGTCCTGCTTCCCTCACCAGTTTCTCAGCATCTGCCCTTCTTATCAGGACAGAGTATCTGGACCAAAAAGCACAGATCTTGCATGGGTAAGCAGCACCACTGTCTCTTCCTGGCTCTGCACCCCTCCAGCACACAGCCAGCAGAGGAATCCTGGAAGATTAAAACCCCCAAGCTTTATATGGCCCTCCTGAAGAGGAGCCAGGGCCCTGCCAGCAACAACAGGCTGGTAAGCTGAGCTGGGAGGAGGGCTGGTGTCAGCCAGGTGAAGGACAGGTACAGTCGTGGGCAGGATAAAGGTTCATCCAGCAAACACACTGCTCTGTTCAGCCATGGGTGGTGTAGAGCCAGGGACATTCCTTCTCTGACATAGGTCCAGGCTGGGGATACGGATGGGTTTTGCAGTAGGATGCGGGTCCTCCTCATGCAGGACAACTCTGTGATCATGAGGCAACCAAGGTGGGGGCTGCCTGAGCTCCAGTTCAGCCTTTTAGGCCAAGAGGATGGGAAAGGGCAAGCAGGGAGTGGGAAAGGGGGACACCCAGCTTTGCACCAGGGTTATGGGAGGGAGAACACATTCAGGAGGGTGCTTGCTCAGGCACTGCCCTGGGCCTATGGCAATTCCCATCCCTGCCAGTGATCTGAGCTGTACCTACTGCAGGGCAGTGACCAGTCCGGAGCATCAGGGCCGACCTTCTCTTCACTTTTCAAATCTCAGAGGATACTTCCCTGGAAGAATGACTTAAGTTTTCTTTGGAGCAAAGATAATCTTCCCCTCCTCCCTCAGTGCTGAATACTCTGGCATCACACCAAATAGCAAAGACAACATGAAATATACCCCCATTTCCTTGGCCTCTCTTCCCAACCATCCCTCAGCAAAGAGAAGCGATACAGCATCTGCATTTCTAGCCGCAGCCTTCTTCTAGGGCCAGGTCTCTGTTGCTTTATTTTGGTGCCAAAAGCTTTGAAATCTGTTCAAGGCCTAAAACAAGGGAGCAGCAAGGAGCAAGCAACAGAAGCAGCACTGCCTGCTAAGTCCTGCCTGCTGCTGGTAGTGTCCCAAAGGGCCTCCAGTTTGCTCAGGCTTTTGAGGTGCATCACTGAGGCCACCATGATCCCGTGGCATTGCTCAGCCTCCCTGTTCAGTGCACATGGGGAATGGAGCCACTCAAATCTGTTCCCTTCCAATGCAGGCGAAAAAAATGGTTGGAATAAGGATGTTGGCTCTGCCCCACTGGAAGCTGCTGGCCACAGCCATGATGCTGAGTCTAATTTATGGGCTAAGCAGATTTGGGAGAAGCTGATGACCAGAGAGTGATCCTGCTGGTGTATGCTGGACCACTTCCTCCAGGAACTTGAAGCAGGATGGGATCAGATGTATATGTGGTATTCACTGTGCCTTCGTCACACCAGCTTCTCATCTTCCTCCCTGTCCTCTTGCAAAGCAACTCAGAAGCCAGAGAAGCGGCTCTCCCCATCTCCAATCCCTTGACTTGCTGCAGAGACCTTCCCAGGACATTGCTCCTAGCTCCTCCTTGGCTGATGGCATAATGGACAGGGATGACACTGGGATGAGCTCCTGCCCATTGGCTGTGGGCTGTGGAAGATCCAGGGGGATGGACTCACCTTACCCACAGGAGTGTCTGGTTTGGGGGGGATGGGGAAAGCATCAGATTTATTAAATCCTTTGGAAGGAGGATTTAGAGACTGCAGGACATGCCTGGTCAGAAGGAAATTATTCAGTGGTAAGCCGGTATTTTTCCCAGCTTTGGTATCTCATGCTGCCCATTCCTTTGCACTTCACTGAGCCGCCCTTCCAGCCACCCTCCTGATCTCAGAACCATTCCACCAAGAGCTGTAAATCTCTGCCATCAGCCCCAGGATTCCCATGCCCTCCTCACTGCCACTTTTTGCCCTGGACACTCAGACAGGAACCAGCCTGGACAGGGCAGGAGGGTTGAAGAGGGAAGTAAAATTAACAGGAGAGCGTACTTTGGGAATGACATGCTGGACAGGACTCAGGTGGGGCCTCTGTAATGGGGCAGTATAGGTCCCAGAGGTCAGATACCACGTCTGGGTGTCAGAATGGGAAGAGGTGTGAAGGTTGGCATGGGGATGTGCATGCAGGCATATTTATTGCCTCTTCAGGGTTGCCTTACAGTTAAAATTTATGGTACATTTTCTCTTCCAGCAGCATTTCCAGGATCCAGCTCTTGTTTCCAGGATTGCAATGATGACTCTGGAAAATGGCACGCTGCGAGTTTCCCCCCAGCCCTGGCACTGTACTGCCTGGGGTGAGGTTTTCCTCTGCTCTGCCCTCTCCTCCCTGCTGCTCCCATCCCTCCTGCTTGTTTTCCATGCCCTGCAGAGCCAGCCGAGCAAAGTGCTGTAATATTTTCTTCCAAATAAAGCTTCCTAGAGTAGTAAAAAAGGGAAAATGTGGTTTGTGCTGCAAATGAGAAATATCCATGCCCTATACCCCATATGCTCCCCTTCCCTGGAAGTGTGCCAGAGCCACTGATGCAGGTAGGTGTGGGAAAGTCACCCCGGTCCCCATTCATTCCCAGTTGTGCCCATGGGCCCGGGGTAGATGGGGGAGCACCATGCAACACCAGGCCCCACTGACAACCTCCAGATCAGTCTCCAGTTGCTGGAGAAGCAGGTGACACCATCCTCGTGATTCCTCACTGGCATCAGCTCCAAAATATGGTCCGGTGATCCCCAGCACAATCCATGCATGAGAACCCAGCTCTGGTCCAGGGCTCCTTTGCTGATCCCTGCCCTCAGGCCATGACCTGTTCCTGTCTGGTGACACTGGCAAGGGTGGGCAGTAAAGGGCAGGAAGCTGAGTTATAAAGGGAGGAGGGAGTCACGGGCAGAACAGGCATCTTCTACACCCCAAATCAGGTCACTCAGTGTTACTGGGCTGTGAGGTGTTAGGGTCTGTCATTCCTTCTCAGATGAAGGGTGATGTATTACTGTGTTTAATTAAAGCCTTAGCACCAATTAATCCAGCCAGCAGGAATATCTGTAAGGAGGTAAGTGACAGAGGGGCAATCCTGGCTGGAAAGGAGCCTCTGCTGGAGGTTCCTCTGGGCTGCAAACATCTTGTTCCTTGCACAAAAAACCCAGAGAGTTTGAAACATCTGTTTGCAACCCCTTTTTCGCCCTCCTGGTGTCACCTGGTCACTGCTTAGGCAGATGATATAGAGGGAAGAAAGAGCTTCACAGTGTGAAACCCAAGGGATGTGTGGATCGTGCCAGGGAGGCACGAGCTGAGCATTTTGTGCAGCTCCCAGGCAGCCAACAAACCTTTGACTGGTGACATGACAGAACACAGTGGCTTTAGAGAGAGATCAGTCTCCAGTGGCCACCAGGCATAGATCCTGCCCCTAACAGGTCTGGAGCAGCCTCTGAGCCCCAACATGGGAGCTGACTCCATGCCCAAAAATCCCACGGCAAATTCCTCATGAACCTCTCTAGGAAATGGGCTGCTCCATGTCCAAATGCCATCTTCACTGCTGCAAAACTGCTCATCCTCAGGGCATTTGCACATCAGTGAAGAGCTGCCTGGCATTCCTCCTTGCCTGCTGAGGACCCAGCACTGGGCAGAGACTCCTCCTGGGGTCCCTGTAGCTCCCTATCCATGCTCAGATAATCTGCTGGATTACAGTCTTTATATTTAACTGGATTAGATGACTGTGTCTGCAGTTACTGTTACTGTTTTGCACTGGCCATATTTATAGGGTGCTCCAGTCATATTTATAGGGCTTCAGAATCAAGTTACAACTTCAAGGGCTACAGCCCTGTAGGTCACAGCAACCCTGGATAAAGTGGAGGAGCATTGCCCATCAGTGCCAGCACTTCCAGGACAGCTCCTGTGGTGGCATGACAAATAGAAACCCCACTTCCCCAGTGGAGTGTGCTGAAATCTCCTTTGGGGGAACAGGCCCAGGGAGACAACCTTAAACCCTTCTGCCTGAAAGGGGGAAGTTTTCATACATCCCCTTGGGGTCCTTGTCCCCCCCAGCCTGGCACATTGGGAAGCTGCCAGCTGTGGAGCTGCAGTTATTGTGGCAGCAGTAAACACCTTCCTGCAGCTGGTCAAAGTCCAGCGCCGCCACCAGTCCCACATCCTGTGTGCCAGAGCCACCCTGCTGGCCCTGGGTGCCAGCCTCTCTGCTCCTGGAGGGAACAAGGCAACCCTTCTGCTCATCCTGATCCATTTTCAGGGTGTTCGTGTGGACCTGGAGAATAAACCCCACAACGACACTGATTCAGACCCAGCTGAATGTTGACTTCCACTTTGCACAAGCCTTGCTGGTCAGGACACCCTCATGTCCATCTTTTCTGAGTCCAGAGGATGTCCCTGAGGGCACACACACAGTCTTAGCTGGACTTAAAGATGATGAATATTGAAGCATATTAAGCAAACAAGCCCCTTCCAGCAGGATCTCTTTGGCTGCAGTCGGTCTCAACTATGCTGCATGTTCCGAGGAGCTAAAATTAGCTGTGTTCCCATGCAGAGGCTGTGCCAGAGCTGTGCTTGGAGCATCATGGCTTTAGGAGCTGCTGCTGCTGGTTTGGGTGTGAGTGCATGGCCACAGCTCTGCTACTGGTGGGCAGCCCTTGTCCCAAAAATGAATTTTTTCAAAAGCCACTTGCCTAAAGGCAAGGGTGGGTGATATTAATAACATTTGTGCAATGGTTGAGATAAAAACGCTGATCACATGGGCTTGTGGAGAACCTCCTGTCTCACTTCAGCCCCAGGATTCATTCAAAGTCTTGCAGAGCCCCCACTGACTCAGTCTCCACCATGCTGCCCCAAACCCACAATCCCAGCAAAGGAAACTCCATCTCTTTCCTTGGTGTCTGGCTGCTTGCAGACCACTGTGGGATGAAGAAAGTCACCTCCATTGCCTCCATTGCTTGGAGTGCCTGGGCATCCTGCGCGCCTAGCAGGGAACATCCCTGGGGACAGGGAGTTCCAAATAAGTTCTTTGTGAGTAATGAGGAACTCCAGCACATGCACTAAAAATAAGGAAGCATCAGGCGTCAGATAAATCAGCTGCAGGGGCCCCTGGCCAGGACGCTGGGCCAGGAGGCTCCCATGTGCCCAGCCTGACGGAGCCCTGATTTGTGGCCTGACCTCAGCTGCATTCGCTGAACTCCTCAGGCCCCAGCTCTCCTGGCTGGAAAACCAGGGATAATAAAAAGCAGGATGTCAAGGCTGAGCTTAGCTTTCCCTTTGGCAGATAAATCACCTGGAGATGAGGAGATTGGCTGTGTTTGTCTGCCAGCAGCTCACTCGCGGCATGGCAGGCCTGGCCGAGCAGGGTGGCTGTGCCGGGCAGGCTGCATGGCTGAGGTGAGAGGATGAGCAAACACCCTTTGCTGTCCTTGGCCTCATAGGGAGGGAATGCAGAGTTATCTCAAAGAGCCAGTACCCAGCAGCACAGTGACACTCAGGGAGAGGGGGGAGGGTGTGAAGCAGCCCCGTGCAAAGGTGAGAGTGGAGGGACCCTTCTCGTTCTGCCCTGCAATGTTTGGGTCGCATCAACACTCTCCATCACTGCCCAGCTACTAGGAGAACTGCATAAATCACCTAAAAATAAAAAATACAAGGTCTTTGTTCAAGCATTTCCCCATCACTAGTTCAAGTGTTGGTGTTTTTGCCATTCCACGCAAGAAATCTTCTACTTTGTGATCCCTCCTATCCCAGGCTATGTTTTGCAGGAACAGAGCTGGTGTCTAACAACCTTGCTAATATTCCCAGGCTGGTTGGGGTGTAGTATAAAGGTGCATGCAGCTTGCTTTCCCTTCTCCAGCTGATAGGAAGTCAGGAAGGGTGATATGTTTTAGCTGGGGAAGTAAATCAGCCAGAGAAGCAGGCTGAGCTCATGGATGTTGAATCATAGCAAATGTCTGTATTTTTGACTGTAAAGAGTCTGTCTGGACGCACCTTTGGCACCTGCAAGCCTTGATTTGGGGTGTCTCAGTGATTAACTACTTAACAGGGAAAGCTCAAGGAGACAGAGGGTAGGAAGTGCACCTTTCCCATCCCCGTTTTCCTCACGGCTCCCGGCAGCAGGAGCTGTTTGCTGCAACTTGTGCTGCCATCTATTCCAGAGCTGAAGCCGTGAAAACAAATGAAGGCTGATTACGCCCTGCTCTGAGGAATGGTGCGGATGTGAGAAGCAGCAGAAAAACTTGCTCACTTGGTGTTTTCCTGAGTGCCTGCCAGAGCTGCATCTGCTCCTCGGCCGATGCAGCATGGGATCACTGCCTGACTGCTAGAAGAGAAGAATTTGAATAATTTCTGTCAAATGGAGGAAGAGGGAGCAGAGACCCACCCTGGCAGCCTTTTGGAGCTGAAAACTGATGGTCGTGTTCACTGACTACCGTATAAGATGTATCAACGTATGGATTTTTTTTCTTTCCCCTTTTAGAATAGTGCTTTCCAAAACATTTATCATTTCAGGGGCTGAGCTTGAAAGGGCTCTGGGGTTGTGCACGAGACACCCTTTTAGAAACGTTGAATCCTTTATTGAGCAGATCCTAAAATCCTACTCCTGGTGCCTCACTGTGGGATTATAAATCAAATCCTCCCTCTTCTCTCTCACTTATGTACCCTGAGTCTCCTTATTCCCTGCTTTCATACATAGAGATGTGTGCATGGATCAAGCCTCCTCCCAAATGGACTGCTCTGAGTACTGGGCCACATAAAAGGCAGAAATATCCAATAAAATCAGATCTGGTGAAATCAAATAAAGTAAGAAAGCTACAGGCAGAAAAGCTCTACAAAACTGCAGCAAGAGCTGCTGAGAGGTTTTCTCCAGTCCCACCTCCCCGGCCTCAGTAGATTCTCTTGCTTGTGCTCTGTCTTGGAACTGGTAGGGAGGGAAGAGCATGAACAGATGTGATTCCTTGCAGAGGAAGGAGGCACTTGGGTTCATGGTAAGGAAACACTTAGGACCTTCCTGACACTGGGCTGGGAGAGCCTTCTGCTGCCCTTTCCCTCTCCTCTCTTCCCATCTCTCAGCACCACCTCTTCAGAGAGCTGGGACTGCTTTAAACCCATTTATTTGAAGCCAAGGAAGGAGGAAGGTGGAGAAATACAATTACTGTGTCAGTGATCTATCTCCTGCAAGGTGCCCAGTGTGTAGTGTGTCTGCTGTAACAAAAATCACCATTCATCTGGCCCTGATAATTCCATAAACAGCTCCATGTCCAGGGATGAAATAGAGCCATTCCCAAGGCGGTGCCTGAGTTTTGATGGATGCCTCAGACAGCTGCTCCCTCTGGGATGAGCAGTGCTCTGCTGCAGGACAGACCTCAGCAACTCCATATGTACCCCAAAATGGGCCCTTTCTTTATCCCCATCCAAAGAGAAGGTGCTGGGGGATCCACTGTGATCCCAGTGGCACTTACTCAGGCTCTCTGCTTGGTCTCTAATCCGTACAGACACGCTGGGTGAGTTTGTAGGCTGGGAGGGATGTGGGTCTCTGAGCTGAGCTGCATCTTTTTCTATTGTAATTTTAAATTGCGTTAAAAAATATGATGCAAAAAAAAAAAATTACTGTGTTTAATTAGGAAGATCCCAAGGCCTGCTGTGCTCTGGTTTGGCGAGGGGTAGGTAGTGGAGCTGGGAGCATAACAGGGATATAACAAGCAGTGAAACATAATCCTGGCATTACAGGCAGCAATTAGCACCATGGGTATGTCCATATCACACCGTGCTCCCTGTCTGCAGGGTTTGGGATAAAACACAGGGACTGGATTCTGCCTCCAGCCCAAACTCACTCCATACCTCAGTCCCTAGGTTTGGGCTAAGCCAGGATTAGACTCATGAACTCACACTGTGCTGGGTTCCTGCAACACGTTGGCAACACAGTTCCTTAGGGAAAATAACACCTGGATGATTCCAAGGAGTGCTGGTGTGGATGTGAGTGGGGGAGAGCTGTTGGCAGCGGCAGGAGGTGGAGAAGAGATGCTCCAGAGGGCAGGATGGAAAGAGGAGAACATGAGCTGCAGCCGAGGCTCGGCTGGGTAAGGCTGAGCTCCCCAGCGAGTGCCCTGTGCCCACCTGCATGGCTCAGCCCACACTGGGTGGGAGCAGGCGGCACCAGGTACGCCCCAGGTGTCTTTCCAGACCTGTGGATTACAGCTGGAGTGGGTGCCTCCTCCCCAGAGCATGTCACAGCCACCCTGGTCTGCTAAAAACCACCCCCAGCACCACTGAGAGGCCACAGTGCTGGGTTTGCAGGCAGCCAGGCTGTACCACAGCACCATCCACCTCCTCCGAGATGGAGGCAGATGGAGACAGCACAGCCCACTGCAACCTTTCACTCCTGGTCTGGAAAATGGAAAATTCCCCATGAGTAAAACAGCAAATTCAGGGAGCCATCGGTGCTTACTCGTTAAGGAGGCATCAGGTCACAGCAAATGATGCAACTTTTCCTGGGTTGGAACTAGATGGTCTTTAAGGTGCCTTTTAGTCCAAACCACTCCACAAATCCATGATTCCATGCCACAGTCCTTCCCTGGCCCAACAGACCTGTGCGAGCTGCACCCCTCAAACAGCTCCGGATGTTTTCTTGGGGGAGGGCATTTAAAAACCTCGGGTATTTCCCAAAGGGACCGGCTGCCAGCGAGCCGGTGTCCAGGAGAGGGCAGGGCGAGCCGCCACACCGCAGCACAGCACCTGCATCTTGGGTCGTGGCGAGGCAGCATTTCCTGCCCCAGACACGGCTTTGCCTTTTCCACACCTCTTCCTCTTTTTTTTTTGCGAGCTTAACCCCACTTAAGCTGTGAGGTTTGTGCCTTTCCTGATCCCTTCCAGCCCTAGGTGTCCCTCGTGAGCCAGCCTTGTTTACAGGGTGTTCCTGGTGCTGTGCCACCGCGGCTGCTGCTCTTTGGAGAGGTGACAGAGGTGACATGTGCCTCGGCAGGGCAGAGAAAATGCCCTGCGTTAATCCAGGGATCAGTTGCAAGGAACGTTGCCCTTCCAGGAAAAGCAGGCAGGCGTGGTCACCCTCCAGGCACCAAGCTGCGGGTTTGCCGTGGGCTCTGCCCCATCTCGAGGTTCTGGAGTGGTACCAGGAGCTCAGGGGGGCAGTGGGGGAATTGGCATCAGCCTGAGAGGATCAGCATACACCCCAGCCAGCTCAGCCTTAGGCAGTGCAGAAAATACCCTGTGCATGGAGAGATGTGCTGGGCAGTCCAGACCGGACTGAGAGGTGGAGTAAGCAGCTGGGAAGCTGAGGAGGATAATGGAGGGAGGTTTTCTGGGAGCAGGGATGGAGCAGCAGCATGATAGGAGAGGGTCACTGAGCAGCACTGTGGAGGCCACTAGCACTGCTTTCTCCAGAAATAACACCCTTCCCCAGACACTCCGGAGACTCCTCTGGCCTTGCACTGGCCCCAGCTTGTTAATGTTTAACCCCTGGACAGGGACAGCAGCCAGCAGGGAGGTGGTGTCAGCCTGTGGGGACAGCAGTGGGTGGCACACATGAGGTCATGTCCCTGCACTGTGGGACCCCCAAGGCCTCGTGTCATCAGCAGCACCTGACTCCTGTGCTGCTCCTGAACCCCAGGACTCAGAGGGAAGTGGCTTTGCCAGGGAAAAGTTCATTTGGGAAAGGGGCTGATGGGGCTGTGTGGCCTGGGATACCTTGGCTTCTCTGGGAATAAAAGGGGGAGGATGCTGGGTCAGCCTCCCCCATGAAGCTCAGACCTTGGCAGGCAGAGCCTTGGGATGATGCAAGGTGTGAACCCCATGTGTTTGCACACACCAAGCCCCTTTTCCCCCAGGAACATCATCCCCAGGAGCCCAAGCAGGCCCAGGCCTTCCAGGGGTGGTTGGTGCCATGTTTTAGGGCAAGCTCTGGTGTGTTGGGGGAAAAAACCCACTGCTCCCTTGTACGCAAACAAAACTTGACTTTATTGCCTTTAAAGTGCAACCAGGACAAACAGTGGCAAAAGTGCAAACACTGATAATGCTCAGAACATTCTGAGCTGTGCAAACAAGCTGGAGGTGGGGGAGTGTGTTGAAATGAGGGGGTGAGGAGGCCAGGAGGAAGAGAGGCTGCCCCAGCAGCCCCCCAGGCCCCTCATCCCCCTTCCTGAGGTGCCCCAGTGATGCTGACTCTGGGTTGGGGTGGGAGCAGCCTCAGGGTGAGCAAGGCTGAATGGGAGCCCCACAGAGCACAAACCCCCACTGAGATGGGATGCAGATGTTGTTACAACGTTTTTAGCCCCAGCCTCAGGCTGTGCCCTGCCCTGGCAGAAGGAAAAGCTCCAGAGCCGCCCCCCAGAGTCTCTGGGACAAAGCAAAGCCGTGCATCCCTTGCCCGGTGGCTGCCCACACAGGGCATCCAACTCTGTTTCAGATGCCTTGTGGTGGTCAGAATTCTGTCCCTGCCTTGCTTTATTCCCTTCTTCCCCTTTCTCACCTCCTTTTAGCTGCATTACACACACCTGGACCCTCCTGAGCCTTGCTCAGCATTTTCTCTCCCATCCAGCTCTCCAAAGCCTCCTCCAGGTGATGAGCCAGAAGTGGCTGCTGGTATATCCCAGCTTACCTGGTGGCACAAATCCCTGTTTCCCACCACCCTGGGCCCCTCAGGCCACATTTTGCTTTGGATAGAGGAGGATGATGCACAGAAGGCTCAGTCCTTGCAGAGGTGAGACAGTTTACAGGGAGCCAGAGCACCAGTGCCATAGGGAGGGACTAAAATCCAGCTCCTCAGGAGACATTTAGGCTTCTGCCTCCTATTCCTTAGGATTACCAACCAGGCTGGGAAAAGCAGGCCACTGCAAGCTGGATGAAAAGAAGAAAAAGATCACCGGAGAATCAGGCAGGGTGCAGAGACCTCAGCCCTTCTCTTGTCTCTATTCCTCTGGATCCCAGTACACCAGAGAATCCTCCCAGGCTGTTCTTGCTGGCAGGCTGGGAGGGGAAGAGGTGCCTGGAGTCAGGGCAGCCCCATCTCAATGCTCCAGCTGACAAATTCCCACTAGATGGGAATTTTTGGGAAACCAGGGACCCAACAAGCCTTTCCCTCACTACTTGAGATCAAGCCAACCTCCAGCACCAGCACTTATTTTCATACAGCCAGGAAGACCAGAATATTGGGAGGAATTAATGTCCTTGCCAGACCTACCCAAAACCAGCCAGTTCGTCATGTTACTGAGGGTTGGGACAGGCAAACAAAATGAAGATCCACTTGCTTTTGTAAAGCTTGGGAAAACAGGCTGGAGCACAGTACATAACGTAACAAAAAATAGACATACTGGGCTGAGTTCAGTTGCTTTAGACAAAGTGATCTGGTTTTCAAATTTTTTATAAAGCCAAAGCTTCCTTTACTCCTGCTTCTAGTTCTGCCAAGTCTCTTCTGAGTCAGGTTTTGGGGATTTTCCCAGCTGGACTCCATGTCTGGTAGGAGAGGCCAGGAGTGCCTGCAGTGCCCGGTCTGGGAGCAGAGAGGTGACACACATCAGATGTGATACCTGGGCTAGTGTTGGCCCAGTGTGGCTTGTGGATATAACCAAGGCTGGAGGCCAAAAGCAATAACTGATTAGAGGAAAACAGGAGTTTTCTCAGGCACGTGCTGTTGAATGGCTTCAGCTTGACAGAGGGCAGGGTTAGATGGGATATTGGGAAGAAATTCTTCCCTGTGGGGCGGGTGAGGCCCTGGCACAGGTTGCCCAGAGAAGCTGTGGCTGCCCCATCCCTGGAAGTGTCCAAGGCCAGGCTGGACAGGGCTTGGAGCAACCTGGGCTAGTGGAAGGTGTCCCTGCCATGGCAGGAGGTGGAACTGGATGATCTTTACTGTCGCTTCCAACCCAAAGCATTCCATGGAATATGGGTGATATTCCCACGAGAGCGACATTCAAGGAAGAAGCCAGACAAAGCAGTCCCTGGGTGCTTGATGCTCCCAGGTTTTTGGAGCAAGCTGTTATTCCCAAATGAGCTCTTCCTCTCCTGGTGCTCACCCCAAACACTTTCCTTCCAAAAAATCATGATGAGCATCACATGAGGCCCAGGAGTCCCATTTTCCCCCAGCCCTGCCCTGCAGGCTGCCATGAGCAGCTGTACCTCTCACCTGTGGGGTGCTGGAAGCTGTCAGGCCTAAAATGCTCACAGCTCCCCAGGGAGCAGCAAAGCTATTTTAGAGGCTTCAAAATTGCAGCAGCTGACATTATTGTCTGCAGCCTGCATTAAGTTATTTAAGCATCTGGCTGTGCAGGTACAAAGCAGTTTGCTTATAAAAATGCTTTTCCCTGGTAATTTCAGGTAATTTTCTTCAGTTTCCTCACAGCCATGGTTTTCTCTTTGCTCCTGGGATTCGGGGAAATAGCCTGCTTTTGGTGAGCGTGTTAGGGATGGGACAGGATGGCACCCAAGCCACCATGTCCCTGGAGCACTCAGCACACTTGGGATTCATCCGCAGGGCCCCGGGGAGGAGCAGCCCCGGTGCAGTCAGTGCCCTTCCCAGCGGGCAGCCCGTGTCCCAGCCCGTGTCCCAGCCCGTGTCCCAGCCTTACGCCAGGGTCAGGCGCCCCACATCACGCGCCGGAGCATCGCCACCGACTGGCACTTCACAGCTGCTTTGAGGTGCTGCCAGGGACTGGAGGTCGCGCCTGCCAACAAACCACAGGCATTGTGCTCCATCGTTCCCCCTTTTCTCCCTGTTAATGGCCCCTTTCTGTCCCCAGGGAATGTGATTCTGCATCATCCCATCCCTCTGTGAACCTCAGCTCTGCTCTGGGCTGGCTGCCTGCACCCACCACGGGCTGGGGCTTTTCGTGCTGGCTCTGCAAGAAGTGGTTGCAACCCCCCCCCCCCCCCCCCCACCCCCCANNCCCAGCGTGCGCCCCCCCCCCCCCCCCCCCCTCCCATAAAATCCCTGTACACTTGGTGCATTCAGGAAAATCTCCCCCACCACAGCAGCTATAAACCAAGACACCAAAAATGGGGTTTATTCTCCAGCTGTTGCTTTTGCACCTCCCTCACTCTACCTCACAGTGGTACCTGGAGCAGTGACACATAGCAGTTGGCACCCCAAAGCCGAGGGCTGGAGCAGGTGGGGGGTTTGGAAGCTCTCTGGGAACACAGGAGCCACTGAGTCAAGCTGTTGTTCTCATTTGTTATTCAGCGTTGAGGAAATCTGCGCCGTTCGTTCTCCCCGCAGCCTCCCCATCCCAGAGGATAATTGATGCTAACGTCATTTCATTTCAGTCCAGCTGCTGGGCTCGGGAACAGATGTTTTATTGTTCAAACTGAACACACAGAACCCAAAAAAAAGAGCAACAAACCCCAGCTAATTTGTGTTTGTGGTGAAGTTATCTGCAAGTTTCCTCTCCCCAGAAATGTGAGGAGGCAGAGCAGCGGTCCCAGGGAAGACCCAGGCCTCTGGGAAAGCCAAGGTTTATACATCCAACCTTCAATATATGATTCTACACCCTGCCTCCAAAATTCTGCCCTGTCCAACAGGCAGGCACTTCCAGCCGAGAATCATTTCCTCAGCACTGAGCTGTCACCTTCAGGTAGGACATGCAGCCCTTGCATCCTCCCAGGAGCAGGGATCCACCTGGGTTTTTCACAGAGGAGCACAGCACATGGTCAAGAGCAAAGACACACCTCTCCTCCAAGGACAAGCCAAAAATAGGTGCAAAAATGTGCCATTGGCACGTGGATTTTCAGAGCTCAGCCTCTTGTGAAAGAGCTCATGGACAGCACCCTGCACACTGGATGATCCAGCGTGGGAGTGCTGCACTCACAGCCATGCTGGGAATCTCCCAGGGACACACACATTGCTTTAGGGATGGAGGGAGGAGGTCCATGACTTGCTCTGCAGCAGGTGCAAGACAATACCTGGAATCACAGGCTGGTCCAGCCAAGCTCTCCACTGCATCCTGAAGCATTCCTGTGAAGCCACCACCTGGCAAGCTGAGGAGCAGGTGGAAAATCCTTCCCTGTCTGTCAAAAAGAGAGCTGTTTAAAATGGAAAATCTTACTGAGGAGCCAAAAAATAAGCCCTAAACCTACCCAAGTTAATAGATGTTTAATATTGATTTTCACTGTAGCAGTAGCAACCCTCTAGATAAGAACAACACTTCTCCCATGCAGAAGAACTGGGAAACACTGGTTTCTTTTTTACAAACTGTTGGAGGAGCTACCAGAAGAGCAGGTATAGGTGTTCTCCTTGCCTCACCTCAGGAGGCACCTTTGCTGTAGATGAGAAATAAAGCCCCAGAAATAAAGGGCTCTGAAGTGCCCACAGCAAATTGCTTGGGTGATTTTGCCCACAGGGCTGCCTGCAAGGTTGACAGGAGCATCTTTTGACACCTCCTGGTGTGTGCTGCATGCTTGGCAATATTTCTGTGTTTTCTCCCTGTTCCACAGGAGGTGGGTGGGAGGGATCTAATCCTAAGGAATCCAACTCATGGAACATCCTGTCTCCCCCTCAGGACACCGTACTGGAGCTGGGACCTGGCACGTGGTTTGAAAAGCCCTGGCAGGAGAGTGACAACAGCACCTTGTCTTAGAAATTTGATGGTGGGGGAAAGACACTGACTTTTCATGGCTGCAAATAAAACACCTTGACAATGAAGAGCTCTGGGCTCTGCAGCACCTGTGCAGGAAATCCAGACCTGCTGGGGATAGACACCAGATGTGACTGTCCCCTTGAGAAGGACAGTCTGGGGAAGGACTCTGTACAGGCAAAACACAGCAAGAGGCTGCAGGTAGAAAATACCTCTTGGTATCATCCACCCCTTCCTATTCAGCTGGGTGAGCAGCAGGGACAGAGTTAGTGAGTGTCCCCATGCCTGGTGACAAGTTGTTCCCACTTCCAAACAACCTCCCTGCATCCCACCTCAGGCCCATGGATGCTTCATGCCTGCTGGCTCCACCTTCCCACCTAGCTTGGCATCAGCCCATGGCCACAGGCGTGTTAGAGCTCTGAGCAGGCAAGGGGAGATGCTGGAGAAGCAGTCACAGCAAGCCAGCAGGATTTGGTGTCCCTGGGGAGCAGCACTGGCACAGGAGCCACCCCCTTGGCCAGCAGAGTCCCTGGGGGGTGTCCAGAGAGGTCACTGAAACCTTCAGAGGGGGACATTGCATGGGGACATGGTGGGAAGCAAAGAACTGGCTGCAAACCCAGAGCTGGGTCAGCTATAGGTACAGAGCCCGAGACGAGATGTCAGAAGATGTCATGGAAAATATTTACTCCATGAGGTCAGTGCACCCTCGGCTTCTCTTTGGAGGGGACTTTGAACACAGGAGGGCAGATGTTTCCCTTCTGCAGGAGAGAGGCCAGGGAGAGCAGGCGCTTCCCTCCGCTGGGAAGATGAAAAGCACAAGTGGAAAGTTTTGTGCATAAGGCAAAGCAGTTGAGCCATCAGCTGCCAGCCACTGTGGGTGCTTGCTATTACAGGAAACTGCCTGTTTTGGAAAAAAAGAGGTGGATCTCTGAGAAAAAAACACCGGAGAAAAAAACACCGGAGGGGATGCGCCGGAGCAGAGCCACGGGCTGGCAGTACGACACAGGGAAGTGCAGGCACACTCTGGTTGCACATAGAGGGGAAGAATCCTCCCAAAATTGTGTGATGGCTCAGAAAAAAGACCCCAGTCCTCATATCTGGCTGTTTCCAGTAATAAAAACAGTGCCTGGCATCCTCTGCTCCTGGGGTTCAGCTCCCTCCCACAGGGGATCCTTGTCACAACCTTTGAGGTTCAAGCTGAGGTTTGAGTGTTGGTCCTGCTAAATCACATCAGTGTGAGCATCTCTGGATGAAAGTGATGTGTGATTGATGACTGCTGGGTGCTTGGGCCACCTGAACCAGGTGAGGCCAAGCATTTAGGTGGCTGAAGCAGAGAAAGTAATCTTCTAGAAGATCATCAGGAAAGGCAGATATTTCACACCTCATGAAGCCGAGCTCTCAAATGATGACTCCCCAGCATGTTTTGCTTGGCCTAATTTCCAGGCAAACCTCTTGCCTTAAAGCAGGGATCCTGATACTTGCTGCCCTTCCTCGCCACAGCATCTCTTGCCACAATTGCTGGTTGGGTCAGCATCCCAGGGGAGAGTTTCTCTCTTTATTTCAGATGATAAATTTATTTTAGATGATAAATTGATGATTTTCCCCCAAGGACCCCCTAGGGGACTGTGACTCCATCACCACTCACAACTGAAAGAGGCAGGGGCGGCTGCCAGTGCTGCTAGCAGTGACTCAAGAGGAGGGACTCCAGCCCTCCTGACTCACTCCCTGTGAGCCCAAGCCCTGGTGAGATGCTTCCCTTGCATCACTCGCTCTGGAGATGATGAAGGGACCCAAGTTGTGTTTTCAAGGAGGTGTGCTGTGCTGCTTTAAGCCCCCACACATTCTTTTCTAGGTTCTTCCCCCCTTTTCAGCTTTTGACTCACCATGTTGCCAACTCATCACTCCACTGAGCAAGCATGGTAGGGGTGGCCTTCTCCCCACCCTTCTCCAGTTTGTCCCAGTCTCATCTCAGCATCCCAACACCCTCAGCTTCCTCAGCACAGCGTGTCATTGTCCCACCAAACTAATTCCCCCGGAGACCACTTACACCAAGAGCCTCCCTGTGCGACCAGTGGGGTCTCCACCTCAGCACAACCAGACCCTCACTCCCCTGGGACTCTTCCAGGAGTGAGAACAGTGGGAGGGCTGTCCCTGCCCACTGCCTTGCTCTTCCACCAAGATCCTGACACCCACCCACCCCTCGCCCCTCGCCTCAGCCGGGCACTGAAGTGGCCAAGACACTTGACCCCCCGGTCAGCTGTTGACTCCAGTCCATCCCTGAGGACAGGGATGGGGATGAAGAGTTGCTCCAGGCTCAAGGGTGCAATTTCACTCACTTCAGTGACCTAGTGCCTGTGGCGTGCTCTAAAAATACAAACAAAGCAGCAGGTGGCCCAAACCCACCCTGTGTCCTGCAGAGGCTGCTCGGCCAGGCCCTGCCTCCCTGGCTGAAAGAAATTAAGCTGAAGGCTGAAAATTAGGGCAAATTTGCTGGAGACCTGGACACAGAGTCAGGAGCAGGAAGGTTCTGTGTTTCCTTCATGCTGCCTGCTTTGCTAAGCCACACCAGCCAAGCTCATCCTATCTCCCCTGGGTTCTCCCATCCCTCTGTCCACCCCATTGCCCCTCTCATCCTGCTGCAGGCAGGCCAGGCTGGGTGCAGGGGGCACAGCAGTCCCCACCCACCAAGATCATCCCATCCTCATAGTGTCCTTGTCCCAGCCACCCCCTCCTCTGCCACTTCAGACAAGCCCCAAAGCAGCAGCAGGAGCTTTTCTTTCCCATCCTCACCTGCTTGACTTTATGCTCCACAGCAACTAATTTCACCCCCATTCCTTCCTCTCCAGGTCTCCCCTTCCTCCCTCTTGGGCCTGTCCATACTCAGTCCCCACATGGATGTTGTTAACAGAAACCATCCCTAAGCCTGACGCTGGTTTAACTGATGTGATGTTTTGTGATTGCAAAACCCCCTTCCCACCCTGCTCCTGTCCCATCTGGGGGCCCTGGCACCTGCCCTGCCTTCGTCCCCTTGCATGTCCCCATCCAGCATGTTCCAGGGACAGGGAGCCAAAGGGGACAGCAGGCAGCAGAGGTTACGGTTTCCCTGCACCCAGCAATAAACAAGTTCTCCCGGGAAGCAGGGGAGGGGGGCAGAGAACCCAAGGGAGGTGTATTTTTGTGGGCAGGCAGATTAGGAGCCACTGGAGGCGCGCGGGGCAGCTGGCACAGGGAGCGGTGTTATCTGTGAATGGGTGCAGGATGTCACACACAGCTCCTGCCGCCACCGGGACGCCGAGCTGGGGAAGGGGAGTGTGGTGGAGAGGTTTGTCCCTCGGCCAAGGGGCTGTTCCTGACTTTGGGAGAGGGTTCGGACCCCGGCTGCACCCGAGGAATATCCACGCATCCTGCCATGGAGAAGCTTCCCCGTCCCCGGACTCCCAGTGCCAGCTCTCCCCACCATTCCCATCGCATCCCTGCTGATGCCCCCTGCCCTGGGATACGCTGTCCCATGCGCTGCCACCCCGGGAAGCCACCAGAGGCGAGCGAGCTCCCCGGGCAGGGAGCAGCTGATGCAGGGACCCGATTGGGTTACAGGCCAGCGGTGGTCTCATATTTACCAGCTGCCCACCGAGTGTCCCGTGCCGGGAGGATTCCTGGAAGCAGGAAGTGATTTCACACCCCTCCCCGTGCTGCACAAACACGCAGGTCATGCCAAAAGCACAACTCCTCACGTCACTGCCGATATTTCCCAAGCGGCTGGCAGGGAGCAGCCACCCCTTCCTCGCTCTCCTCCTCCACCAACTCCCTCCCACCTTCCTTTAATTGCAAATATCATGGAAGCCCTGGCAAAACCCCAAGGCCCCTGTCAGCACCTATTATCTCCTGCACTGGCCGTGTCCTCAGCAAGCTGCTTCAAAATAAAGGCAGAAGGATGGAGGAATTTTCCACTGGGTGGGTACAGCCAGCCTGGGTCACGGGATGCAGTGCCCTGGCTTGCATCACCCACCAGCACCCTGAGAGGCAGCTATGCCCATGGGCAACCCCTTCCTGTGCTGCCCAAATCCTGGGGGATTGCCCAAAAGAGGCACCGTTCAGCTGAACCTGAAAGACCCCCACCTCATTCCAAGGGGGACAGGCTTCAGTCTCCAGATTCACCCCACAGGGAACACCAGCTCACTTCAGACTCATTCAGCATGACCTGGGCACAAGGCTTCGTGCATGAGGTGGTTCCATGTTGACCCCTGTCCCTGGACAGGAGGACTGAGCAGGGGATATGTCTCTGTCCCATCAAGCTGCCTGCAGGGATTTTAACAGAGTCCAGCCCTGCTCAGGAGGAAATTACGAAGACCAAGAGCTGTTTGAGGAGAAGATAGGGACTGAGGGTTCCTTGAGGATGCAGACACATCTGAGAGGGAAAGCATCCTCACCTTTCCTGGTGGGTCATTTCCTCACTGCAGCACTGAGCACTCTCAAGCTGTTTCAAACCAGCTGAAGAGCTGGCAGAGCACTCACACCACTTCCCTCGGCCACAGGCAGCGAGATCCAGAGAGTCTCCAGGGGAAAAACACACTGTCCACTCCTCAGCCCGCTTCCTGGCTGGCCACCAGCTGTCTCCAGCTCCGTGCCACTCCACATCTGGAAGGGAAGCATCAGGAAGGGACACACTGGGCACTTCCCCTCCGCACATCTGGGAATTGAGAGCGCTTCTTCATTGTGCTGGGGCAGGGAGGCTTTTGCTGGTGTTCTTATTCCAAACTGGCCCAGAGTCCAAGGGAAACAAAAGCTTCTTCCTTGCCAAAGGGAGGACTGGCTGAAGGCAGCCACGGGAGATGTGGACTGGGCTATTCCCTGGGCTCCTAAAAGCTGCATTTTGGTGTTTAAATTTAGCCCTAGATTGAAATTGTGCAGACATGAGCCCTTCTGGAGAGCCAGCAGCCTGGCCAGCGTCAACATGAACTTCATTAATGCACTTCCTTCCCTGCAAGCTCAGCCCCCGAGCCTCCAGCCCCGAGATGTGCTCCACGGGGCAGATCCCTGACAGAGAAACAGCCCAGACACGCTCCAGAGAGCAGCAATGGCTGGGCAAGGCAGCCTAGATGGAATAACATGCTTTTTTGGCCATCCAAACTGCAGCAAGACAAAGGAAGATGCTTGCAAGTTCTTCTCTTCTCATTAAGCAGATGACAATGAGAACTTTCCCACAGTGAGGGAGGTGTCAGGTGTTGAGAGCTCTGGCCATGCCTTGTGTCACCTGTGCTTTTCCTGGGCCACAGAAAGACCTTACAACTTTTGGCCTCTCATACTTTGAGATGCCAGTCCTTGCCTGGGAAGGGAGCCAAGCCCTCACTTCCATTCATCACCATGATCCATCACCCCCACCTCACTCCTGAGCACAGCAAATGGCCTCAAGGAAAAAAAGCCATGTTCACAGCAGGTCTCCCCTCTACATTTAGACCCCCAGATGGGATAGGCACTGGGTTTTTACCTCCCAAATCCATAATTTAAAGGTTCCAGACGGAAGTTCTTTCCATGGTGCTTGATCACACCACCTGGGAAGGTGGGCATGGTCCAGAACTTGCCAAAAGCTGTCACCCCCCTGCTGCTGAGCTGTGTGGCCTCTGCCTGAGCTGGCCACTGGATTAAAATGGGCAAATCAGGAATCAAGAAGAAGGCTGTGTATTTGCTGGAGTTCTGCAAACAGTTCATATGGCCTTTTCCTCTGGATGAACCTGGTTTGATAAGGATCCTATTCATATTCCAATGATTCCTGAAAAACACAAGGTTGAGCGCAGGTGAGCCATCCTGCTCGTGTCTGCGAGGGAAATACATCTGCCAGCTCAGACCCCTGGAAAAAGAGAGGTGCTCCAAGCTTCCAAGGCTTTTCTGCACAAATCCTGTGTTGCGTTAAAAGTACCCTATAAATAAGGTGGAAGGGGTGGGGGGGGTGGGGTGGGGAATCACTGGCTGACAAGTACTGGCTGAAGAGGCAACCTGACATTCAAAGGGCACCAAAGGATAGGAATATCCCAATAGATCTTTAGGATGAATGGCAAAAAAAAATCAGCAACATTTTTATACACAGAGTAGTAGAATAATGAAAACAGCTGAATACCCAATTTCACATCTTATTAAAATCCCGGGGAAGATGATCCTCTCTCCGCACACAGCTCCCTAGGGATGAACTGTGTTTCACTGCTCTTAGGTGGGTTCAAATGCTACAGGGATGCACAGAAAGCTTTAGGCACAGCAGAAAACACAGGTTTTGTTAAGCCTGTCGCTCACTGAGGAAGAGGGATGGAATGAGGGATGCCTGCTGCATGAGAGAACACAGACATAATCAAGCTTAGCTGCTCTGCTGAAGCTTTGAGTGATCCTGAAGGTCTGGAGCATACAGGTGCTCCAGGTGCATAACATCAACTTAGTGGCTCCTACAATCCCTGTCTTTTCCTTAGCAAATGCTTGTCCTCTTAGCCAGTTTCATTCCCTCTTCTCCCTGACCACTTGCTGCCACGGCAGGCTGAGTGCTCCCAGAAATGCTCACACCTGCAGACTGAAAAGTGATTCTGCTCCAAAAAGCAGCTCTGGAAGAGTTGGGGGGATTTGATCTCCGTGACCTGCAGAAACTGAGCCCACGCTGTGTCAGCTCTGCAGTGCCACTGAGGGATAATAGGGAATGCTGCCACCAAAGGTGGATGCTCAGAAAACCCATGGGAAACACATCCAAGTTTCATTGGGATTTTTCCCTGTAGAGTGCACCAAGCCTGCCAGAGGTCAAGAAGCATTTGGACAACGCTCTCGGGCACAGGGTGGGATTTTTGGGCTGTCTTGTGCAGGGCTAGGAGTTGGACTCCATGGTTCTCATGGGTCACTTCTAACTCAGGATATTCTGTGATTCTGTGTTTCCCCAGGCTGTGCTTGGAGAGGAACTTGATGGTTGAGCCCCTCTGATAAAACCAAAAGGAGAATCAACAAGCTGTAAGCACAACAAGAACAGTTTGCAGTTTTTATTTCCTCAAATCATGTCTTTGCTTTTGTTTTGCAGAAACCCCTGGTATTTTCGCAAAGACTTACTTGATAGAAAAAGGAAAGTATTGCTGGACTCAGGCTCTGTTCTGCAGCTGCAAAGTGCCACTCCCTCTCAGTTCTCTGTGTTTATACAAATACACACAACACCTTGCTGGGTTTGTACCACCCTGCTGATTTCTAGACAGGTCTTCATGAGAACAGCCCTCCCTGGGTGCTGTCTGGTTTCACAAGTGTCCAAGAACTTCCTAAAAAAACTCCCAGAAACCAGGGAAAATGTAATTGAAATGAGCAAAGGCAATCAGCTGGGGGAAAAAAATTACACACACAGACACACAGAGCCACATGCCTCGAGCTCTTTCTGTGGGGAAGGGGAAGCAGAAAGCCAACATTGGCCTCAACACCGACTATGTCCCATCCGTGGGGATGCTGCTTGGGAAGCTGGGAGGGCAGTCCAGCACTGCCTGCTGCCTCAAATCACACTGCTGGCAGCTGTCGTTGCTATGGCCCTCAGGTCTGAAACTTTGGAAATTAGGTAAAAGGTCTAAACACAAAGCTTTTTTTTTTTTTTTTTTTTTTTGCCTCCTCCCCCTCCGCAGTGGTGCCCCTTGCCTAGCACAATCCTTCTTCCTGCTGAGCTCGAGGAGGAAAGCAGCTGGGATGAAAAATTAACCCTCGCAGTCCCAGGGGTTTTCCAAGCAAGAGCAGTGACGTGAGACAGGAACAGTATCCCAGGGGAAGAAGAATGTGTCAGCAGATCGTGATTCCCACCTGCCCTGTGGCGATGAACTGGAGAAAAAAACACGTGGAGGGATTCATCCTCTCCTGCCCCAGCAAGGGCATGGATTTAAAGTAGGTTTCATGCTGGTGTAACAAGCAGCTGGGAGATCCCAAAAGACGGGATTTTTCCATTCCCTGGGTAGAATTTGACATTTTAAGGGTGCATGGTAGACTCGGAGAGATCCATCTCCTCCCATTCCAGAGCAAAGGATGCAGTGCCCACACCCGCACACATGGTTCCCTGCGCTGTCCCTTCATCCCGGCGAGGGGGTGGCCCTGCACGGCAGAGCCTGGTTTGGCACAGGCCCAACCAAGGGCATCTCTGGCCGAGAGAGGTGATGCTGAGCTGGCACCGTCCCCACCCACCAGGGACCCCCGCAGAGCCACTCATCCTGTTCCCGGAGGAATCCTGCCTGTGCCCACTCGCTCTGTGCCCATTCCTGCACCCTCCTGCCCACCAGGGCCACGCCAGGTGTACCTCGAGCGGTGACATGAGCATCTCCACCGAGGCAGGCTGGGAGGGAAGGTGCCGGCCCCATCAAGAGTTTCAGGAGTTACCCCATCCGAGCCCCTTTATGCTGCTGCCAGGAGAGAGGTTGCTTTTCCAGGTGAGAGAGCAACTGCCCCGAATTCCAGCTCTGGGAAGCTCTTGGCCGCTCAGCCAGCCACCCCCAGACCTCGGTAGCGAGCCAGGCACCTCACTGGCGTGGGGCCGGCTCTGCAGAGCCGGGGCACGGCGACAAAGATGGCTTTGTTCTTCCTGCCTTCTCGCTGCTTCACCCCAGTCCTGCTGTGACACCTACGAGGTGGAGTCGTCTTTCCACAAAGAGCCTCCAGCAGCGTTTCCCAGATGCTGCGTCACCACAGCCGGATCGGGTTCATCACCCCTGCTCTTCCCCAGCAAGACGCCAGGCCAGGAGCAGTCCAGGAGGGGTTCGGCCACTATCTGTTCGACCAGGGGTTTGCTTTAATTCCTCTTGGAGCACACTGCCTTTCCCATCTCTGCCTGTCTCCCTGGAACTCACCTCTCACCCGGTACTGTGGGGTGAGGAGCTGTGAAAAGCGCTTCACACATCTTCTCTTTCAGAATCACAGAATCTTTCAGCCATGTTTACATAGGAAAATTAAGGTGGATAAACTACAGGTGCCAAGTCCTTAAAGTCTGTAGGAAAAGGAATTATTTTCTAGCAGAACAGCTAGAAAGAGGTGCTGGCCCAAATCCACCTCAGGTTTGAGATGGAGCAAGAAGTCTCCAAACCAGGGGCCAGGAGCAGAGCCAGCTCACATTGCTGGTTTGAAACTGGCCATGTCCCTACTCACACATTTCTTGTTTTCTTACCCTTGTGCCAGCAGGTGAACTGTTTGTTTCCCAGTGATCCCAGTGCCTAACAATGTTTTACCTCTCCTGACAAACACTGCCTTGCCCATCACCCAAAACCAGCCCAGCAGCCACTGGGCAACACTGCTACAATCCCTCTTCCTGCAGGTAACCTCATGGACAAATGAATCTCCATTTGGCACAGCAGCTACATTTAAGGACAGCAAAATATGACCACTTTTAGAATATCATCCTGTTCTTTGTTCATGCTCTTAACCCCCTGCTTAGAAAAAGCCCATCTGGAAAAAAAAGCCCTTGGATATATTAAGCACCTCCAGCTCCTATAAAACATCAGCTGGGGCCATAGAAAAGGAAAGTAGAGCCTCTCTGAGGAGGACTTTGCTGCCTGAGTCTCACTTGGCTGCTCCCAGCACCATTGGGTGGTTTGGGCATAGTGAGCTGGGCTGGGATGGAAGCTCAAGTCTGTCCCACCAGAACAGGCACCCAGGGCAGCCCAGCTCCTGCCCATCCCTGTCCCAGGAGAGCAGCAGGACCCAAGCCAGGACCCACCAGGCTCATCCATTATGTGACTGTTAGATCCCAGGCTTCTCTGGCACTCTGGGAATAGCAACAACTGTTTTCCCTGCAAACTGTTTTGGATCTCAATGTATTCGGGATGCTAAAAACATGCATCCTATGCCTCGCTTCTGCTTCTAAATACAGAGCTGCTTTGCAGCACAATGTTCTGCCTCACCACCTGCAACATGGCACCAGACTCAACAAAAATGCCAAAAAGTAACCCCCAAAAAACCAAATCTGATGGGCACAACCTTGCTGTGGCAGAGTGTACCCTGTGAGACTGATTCCTGGGATGACAGTGGGAAGCAGGGAATGTGCTGGGTGAGGAGGGGAGGTTGCTGCCAGCTTGGAGGTATGTGTTTAGGAGGAGCTGAAACAGGGGTTGAAGTCTCTGTGCTGGTGTGGTTCAAACTACAGTGTACAACCAGCTGCTGACGAGAACTCACTCTAGTGGCAGGCCAGAGACTTATCCCAGGTGTTGTGCTTCCCCAGCCTTCCCACCAGGTTAATAATTTCATCCCTCCCACTGAGGACAGGCTGTAGAAGTGAGCTCACCCTTTTCCTGTCCTCGTTACTAGTGGTTCCTCCTCCTCCTCCTCTGGGAAGTTCCCTGTGCCAGCCACCCCTGCAGGGACCTCTGTTAACATCCCATGTCCAGGCAGCAAGGAGGAATGCACCTTGACCAAATCCCACTCCACATCGATCAGAGCAGTGGCTTCAACATGGAATCCTGCCTCAAATGCAGTGACAGCCAAGCACAGCATCCTTTACCCCATGATTCCAACTCCGTCTTTTTGGTGATAGACAATTAAACAGCACCCCATTTACCCCTAGGGCAAGCAAAGTAATGTTCCTCCCAATCTCTGCCAGGGGAAAGAATTGGGAAGGATGCAGGGTGGAGTAAAAATTAATGAGATGTCTTCCCCTCCTCCCATTCTGTCTTGGGTTTAATGGTTGAAAAGCAATCAGCAGATGTCAACAGCGCTGGAAAAGCAGATCCATGCAAGGGAGCCATGAGCCCAGCACACCCAAATGAACCTGGGGATGGAGCAGAAATGTGCAAGGCAATAAACCCTGAGCAGCTCCTGGGTGAGAGCAACCAAGTCAGGCAGCAAAAGCCACCCAGGGGCATAATTTATTCCATGCATCTCCCTCCCACTGCTCTCATCACTGGTGGTTCCAGTAGCTGCTGTGTTGAGGACACATCCACGTGCTGAGAGCACATCCACGTGCTTCTGGAGGAGCCACCTCAATCCCTCCAGATTTGGCAAGCTGGAAACAGCCACCACAGGTACTGAGAATGGCATGGCCAGGACAGAGGCTTTTGTTTATTCAGTGAAGGGTGGGGGGAGGTGCAAAGCAGGGGGAAATCACTGATAGAAGCAGAAGAATGGGCCTCTGACAGCAAAGGTCCCCTCAGGACTAAGAACTGGACCTCTGGAGGTGAGAGAAAACAAAACAAAAAAAAACCCCCACAAAATAAACTAAAAGGAAGATTAAAAAACAAAATCAGGTTTTTTCTTACAGAGGGAAGTCACGTGTTTTGTCATGACTGGAATATAATGAATTGCCCAAAGAAAAAATCAAAACAAACAAACCAAAACCCTCTCATCTGAGCATATTCCTTGCCTTCCAGCCTTCTCCTCTCTCCAACATCCTTCTCATCCCACTCCCACACTGAGCTACCCATTAGTGGACAAACAGAGCAGAGGGACAGGGGTTGAGCTGAGAATCAAGAGGAGATGCAATTTAAATTAATACAACTTTTCTTCCCAAGTCCTTCTGTGCAAAGGACAGGGGTCTGGCTTACAGAGCATGGGCTGGCAGGGGGGGTCACTCTCATCCCAGGGGTCCAGCAGCGCAGGGGCAGAGGAACAACTCCTGCCCATGCCAGGGAGGTGGGCCAGCAGTGCCCACGGGCACATCTGCTCCTGCTTTCTTTGCTTCCCATGGCACGGACGTTCAAAACAAGCTGTTCCTGAGCCCAGAGGAAGGGCTGGCACCTGCCCAGAGGTACCTGGCAGAGGGAGGCACATTGTATCCCACAGGACAAGCACACGGTGCCGAGGACACTTCCCAGAAGCACAACATGTTTTGGCAGGGTTGGAGCTCTGCTCTTGCAGCATGCTCAGGCAGAGTGGAGAAATACACACACACAGCTCCAGGTGCTCCTGGATTTTTGGGTTCAGAAGAGGACTGCCCAACAACAAGTGACCCACATGACTAAAATCCTATCCAGCAGCAGCCCAGCTCCTCATCCTTCTGCTCCCACAGACCCCTGAGCACACACGACTATTTCACCTCCCCAAAATCCCCCAAAGCCCCAGTCTGGGAACCCAGTTCAGAGCTGGTGTAAAGCAGCTCAGTGCTGAGGCCAATCAGAATTGCAACACTTTCCTCCAGCCCTAGATCTGGCCCAGCTCTGCTGAGAACACTTGATCTCCTCCCTGAGTGCTGCCAGCTGGGTGAAATACAGCTGCTGCCTCAATAGCGCTTGTGGCAAAAAGGCCTGACATTATTCACAACAAAAAGACAAGTATTGCAGTGCTTGCTTTAGATTTCATGGGAGCAGTCTCCACTGGCTGCATGGGGAGGGGGAGACAAGCAGGGGGAGATGAGCAGGGGTGGCTGCTGGATCTCAAAGAGCTCTTTGGGCAAAGCTGTCACAAGCTCCCACCCAAAACATCCCATTCACCTGCAGAACCCATGTGGCATCACTGCCATCCCCCTACCCCAACCTTTGCAGAGAGATTCCTAGTTTGCCAAGACCACCTCTTCCAGCAGAAGCTCCCATCTTATAAGTTCCATGATTTTCTCCAGCCCAAGATCACCAGCAAGCTCCTAGCAAGACCCGGCGCGCAGAAGGGCTGTGTTTTGTTTCAGGAGGAACCAGGCAGATTCAGGCCTACCCACTTGCAGGGTCAAATTGAATGGCCAAAATTCCTTCCTGGGTGCTTTGGAGCCACCCCTCTGGCTCACAAGAGTGACTTGGAGCTCCCCTGCTGTTGCAGCAGCACCATTCAGGCTATATTTAACCCCTACTGTTCTCTGTTGCCTGTATCAGCCTGTCAGACACCTTCTGTGGCATCCTGGACACTGCCCTGTATCCTGGCATGTTTCTAAGCTATCCTGACCACGTCTGAGCAGGGTTTGCTGTGCAGGAGCTCCACAACTCACACTTTGGTTGCCAACTCTTCTCCCTCCCCATGAAAACAGAGACCCAGCAACCCAGAGGGAACCCCTTGCTCTGACCAGGATGTTTCCATGGCACGGACTGCTCGCATACCACAGTTCCTAGGATGCTCTTGTGTCCCAGACCACCATCCATGGAGGGTGCCTGACTCCTGGTACATGGGGCACACCCCCTTCTCTGTGCACAGCACCAAAATGGTGCAAGGGACAGCCCTTCCAAAACTCCAGAGGCCACCTTCTTCCCCAACCAGCCTCTACAAGCAGTTTTCTTCATCCTAGCGAGATTACAGATAAAACCTTCCACACCAAAGCAATCTATTCTCTAAATGAAATGCTTCCCCCCAGGGCTACAGCCCCCAGTGGCAGTGTCACCCGCTGATCACTGCCATGGGCCTTTGCCAGGAGGGAAGCCATCCATTTTAAAGTGAAAGCATTTAAAAAAGCAGATGTAGAACTTGCCAGGAGACCCAGCCACAAGGAGAGGTGGAAAAGAGGGAGCCAGTTAATCACTTAGCATGTATTATCTGTCTGAGTGGAAAATGGTCTGAAAATATCTTGTGTTTCAGAGCAAGTGCATAGGTTTTGGTGATTCAGCTATCTGAAACCTTGGCCTCCAACTTTCAGATTAAGCCCATCTATTAGCCCAGCTGTTCCCAGGCAGCTTCCTAAATGGAAATGGCATCTGGACAACATAGCCCTGGGCATGTCTATTCCCACCTCAAACCTGGGGGCTTGCTCAGAATCCCCTAAACATGGAGAGGCGTTGGACAGATTGGGGTTTGTAGTTGAAGCAAATGGTCCCAGAATTTTTCCAAATACCTGCTGGTCACCATGCTTGCCAGAATCCAGCTCAGTAGGGCAGGAAGCTCCTATTCCCTTGCTTTCCCAGTGTTTTAGGCATTCTGGACAGGCTCTGGCTGTCCAGGACAGAGGCAGCTGGGCAATTCAGCAGCTGCTCAGCATCTCCACAAGCCATGGATGGGTTCAAGCCACACAGCTTTGTGATGAGAAATGACAGCCTAACCCTGGGTCTGGTTAATATTTCTCATTTTAACAACATGTTTGACACTGGGGGAAGCTGCCAGCAAAAACTGTGGAGTCTGGTGCCTCATCCGCCCACAGGACATGAAAACAAGGCACTGCTGCTGTTAGCTTCATCTCAAACCTGCGTGGAGGGTGAAGACCTTTCCTTCTGAACCCACATGGCCCATGCCCAGCCAAATGGGGTCCTGAGGATCATCAATCCCAACTGCAGGGAGTTAAGGCTGAGGCTGCTGGGGAGCCACCAAACACCCTGCCAAGCACCCATTGCTGTCCTGCACCCTCCATCCAGCCAGGATGGTGCCACAGCACCCCTGGGTTCAAGATCTCCAGATTTTTGGTGGGACAGGAATCATGTCCTACAGATGGGACACTAGGAGGGCAGTCAGTGCTGGGACAGGTGGAGAAGTTGCTGGCACCAGTGTGGTCTTCCTCAGGCTGTGTTTTCCATGCCAGTCTGGCAACCCACCTGTGCCATTGTTTTCTGGGGCTGGGATTGTGGAAGCTTCCATTTCCATTTTCCTCCCTCAGCAGCCTTTTTGAGCAAGTGAAGGCAAATCCAAGGAGCACAGAAAGTTCAGCAAATAAGGGGAGGAGAGGAGGGTCCCAAGGTGTGCTGTGCATGCCTGGGCCAACCCCCCTCAAAAGGGCTTGCTAGGAGGAGACCTGGGCACAACCTGTTGACAAAGGAGAGCAGGGCTTCTGTACAAACAAGCTGGCTCCACCTGAGGCAAGAGATTAGAAACCTCAGCACAGCCCTCAGATTCCTCTTAGCAAACCAACTGTGGCTGGAGGCAGGGATTAAACCCAGTGCTGAGGAATGTGGCTCCTTCCCACTGCGGAGTCCAAGTTGGCACTGCATCTCCACTCAAGACTCGGCTTACATAATGCAGCTTATGAAAGCAAAATAGCACAGCCATGCCAGCCTGTGGGCAGGCCAGGATGGGAGGAAAGAAAGAAAAAGAAAGACCTTTTTTGGCTGAAGTAAAGCCTTGCTGCCCCCTGCACCGCTACCCCAACCTTGTACCAGCTCACCAGAGAATGAAAAGGAAGGGAGCAGTGAGGGAGAAGGGTCCAGTCCTACAAGACTGTGAAGAGCTGCAGTCCTAGTGTTCAGTCTGGAGTCACAGACTGTGGATTTCCCTCCCAATTTACCTCTCTGACCCCGAGTTTCTCCTCAGTCAGGCAGGTTCCCATTGAGGTCAACCACTGCAGGTTTTGGGGGGCTAACCTGCAAGAAGCACCCAGACACAAATCCCATTCCTTCTGAACAAAGACATCTCCAGAGGCAGCTTGGAGATCTCTGACCGACATAATCTCCCACTGGGAATGGAGGTCCTGGAGATGCTTCAGAGTAGAGAGCAGCAGGATTGTGTCTGCCCAGAGCCCTTCTCCACGTATTCCCATCAGAGGTCATTGCACAAAAAGGAGGAACAGTCCCCAAACAGCCAGCACTGGCTCAGGGTGGAGTCACAAGGATCAGACTGAGATCACCATTCATGAACCAGGCAATTCACAAGTGACGTCTTTAGGCATCCAGATGAGTCATCACTCAGTGACTGATATCCCCCATAACCTTCGTGGCCTCAGGAAAAGCAGATCCTACAAATGGACTGGCCCCTGTATCAGCAAGCAGAGAGTCAGAGCTCAGTTGACATCCACACGGGACATGTTGAAACCAGGTACTGCAAATAGGTTGTCAGTCCCAGCTGGGGAGCCTGGAGAACCACTTGTAGGTGGAGGACCCACTCAGGAGCCAGCCCAGGTCTGACTCTGCATCCAGCTGGCTGGGAAAGCCAGGCAGACCTAGGGAGATCTTCCCTTTCAAGAGCTCCCACTTGTTTCCTAAGCAGTTGTCCTCAGTTTAATCAGTAACTGAACAAGTGGGATGAAATCCTGGCTCAGCTGAAGCTGAATTACAGATGTGTGTGATGGCAGGAGTCCCCTCCCAGCTCCACCACTGTGCTCAAAGGGGTCACACAAGAAATTACCCTCTGGCCACACCTGACTTGTCTCCATCACCCTTCCAGAGCATGCCCTGGCCTCCTTCGAGGGCACAAAGGACCTCCAGCCACTCTTCCTAAGGCTTTTATCAGCTGATGAACTGCAAGTGTGTATCTCAGCCAGGACTCCTCCAACGCCCACATTGGAGGAGCTGCTGGAGCTCCAAGAGGGATTTCAAGAGAACAAAGCAGGGCTGCTCTGATAACAGGAGCTTCAAGTCAGAACAGAGGCTCTTACAGAGCTCTGCAAATCACCCCCTCAGTGGTCTGTGCCTGGCTCCCTCCCTGGGGCCATCCCTTCCCATCCTCCACGGGCAGAAGGAGATGCAGGACACACAGGCCAGTATCAACATCCTGGGAAAAAGGGAAAACATAGACTTGGAGAAATAAAAACAGTTTCACCCAGCAACAAGAACTGCCTCTCTACTCCCCCAGGTAAGGGCATCCAAAAGACAGCTCAGCAAATCCTGACCCACCTAAGGCTGGCTGATTCCTCTTTCAGGGAGAGGTGTGTTCAGCCAGAGGCTGTGGAAGCACGTGAAGTCTGACCTACCAAAAAAAGGCAATAGAGGAAGATCAAATAGCACTAAAAAAACCTCACAAAATAGTAAGAAAAGCGAGATGTGGATACTGGAGCAGCATCAGGGCACTCTGGGAGTGTGAAAGGGTAGGCGAAATTCAAGCAGCCACACCTGATGCACCAGGCTCTGCAGAAAGGGAAAATCCCTTGTGTCCAGACAATAACTTGGCTGGCACAGCCCGGCACGAAAAGATGCTTCAAATGTGGTCCTGATTAGCTCATGTGCTCCAGGCTGTATTTGAAGGGAGCTGTGGCTAATCTTATTTTGATTGCCTTAAAACCCAGTTTTGGGGAAAAGCCTGGCGTGTGAGCAGATATATTAATGGGTTAGGGGCAGCCTTGTCTCTGAAGCTGGTGTTTGATTAAAAGGGAGCACAACCAACAGGCACTTCAAAAAGCTGCTGCTATTTTTGTCTGCTTCATTTGGAGCAGCTCCTGATGCTTAGATGTGCCCAGCAAACCCTTTGAGACCTATCCTTGCTGTATCATTATTCACATTTTAAGAATGTGTGAGTATAGAGAAAAGGGATTCACTTCCTCCTGAGAGGCTCAGATCAAAAGTCAAAATGTTTTCTATGAATACATAAGACGTAAATTCAGCTTCTGAAGGTTTCAGGCTCAATTTGTAAGAGCCCCGTGGCCTTAAGAGGAGGCCTCCCTACCCTACAGAGCTGGGAAATGGTGTTTAGGTAACTACAAAGCAGATTCAGCAAGCAGGCTCTAGGCAAGAAGTCAGAAAACAATGCCTAGACGGAATAAACATTTTTTTCCCTTCTAATTCATTATAATCTTTTTTACCCCCCTATACTTTTAATAATGATCTGAAAAGCCATTTCTCAGCACAATGTTGTTCTGACCTTGTTTTCAGCCGGGTAATTGTGCAATGAGTGGATAAATGCTTTCTCAGCTGAGAACAAGAGGAACCATTAAGCATCAAGCTCCTGACCTAAATTTATGTGCAGGGCAGCTGGAGGAGCAAAGGACTGATGCCTGCTCCCCTTATCAGCCTGATGGACACCCTAGAGCTGGCATCTTTCTCACAGACACCCAAATGGCACAGGGAGATGCTGTTTATCCCAAAAACTTTAACCCAAGCAACCAAGGAAGGTGTCCCTGCCATTGGCAGGGGAGTTGGAATGAGATGATATTTAAGGCCCCTTCAAAACCAAACCATCCCATGATTCTATGGCGAAAAAAAACCTGTCTGCCCATCAGCTCCTCCTGCCTTGGTGATGCTTAGTGGCCAAAACTGAGCCATGTCCCCTTTTCCCAATTTTTTTATTCCTCAGGAGGAAATAGTCTCTGCAGAGACAGGGATTCAGCCTCAAAGAGTCACAGTGTTTGTAAGTACAGGAACTTTCAAAAAACAACCAGAAAACCAAACTATATCTTGTCCCTACTTCTGTGCCAATGCCTTTAGAAAAGTTCCCTTAATTCAGGTGTAATTTTTTCCTCTGTAACATGTTCATGGAAGGCATAAGAAACAGCAGTTGCCTTGCCCCTGAGCCCAAATCAGAACAAAACTTCGAGATTTCTGGGCTCCTGAGTTACCCCAGAGCAGCCTGGGTTTGTTTTGGCTGCAGCACCCCAGCTCCCAAGTCCTTGTGGCTGTGTCAGGATGGGAGGAAAGGACATGGTGTTCACTTTGCATCTGTTCCAGTCACACCCCAACCCCCCAGAGCACAGGCACAGGGTAATTTTGGGATGGTGCTGAGGAAGGTTCTGCTTTCACTGTTCCCCAGAAGGGAGATGCAGGAAAACAGTTGGTCCACAAAAACGTGGTAGCAGGAATGGCCTCATCAGCTCAGCAGGATGCTCAGGTGCAGTTAATCCAGATTTAAAGGTGGGAATGGTTAAAGCATCCTCTCCTGAAGGAAGCACCTCCTGGGGAGCTGGGGAATGGGACCACAAGCTAAACAAAGGACCACAGGAACAAAATGACACATTTCTACTGCCTTGGTTATTTTCCTAAATGATTGGGTTTACGCCAAAGGTGGACGAGCAGCATTTTCTCATTTCCTTTCTTAGGGTGAATGGGAAAGGGTCCACAAGGCCCCCTTTCAATTTAAGTTTGCTGGTGTTTTGTTTTCTGTAGGATTTCTATATCCTATAGAACTTGTGAGGAGGAGGCTGGGGAAATGCACAACATCTGTACAGAACCCATAACCCTCCCTATAGACACTCACAAGCCCAGGGCCTTTCCTATCCCAAAAGAATCCCACTCAAGCCACAGCTGGACCATCACTCACCAGAGAACCAACCACTGCTGACAAATTCCCATTTTCTGAAGAGCACACATGGATTGAAAGACCCCTGCCCCCACAAAAAACACCCCACAAATGAAAATCCACATCTACCCACTATCAGAGCCAAAATCCTTTCAAATGCTGAAGGCAACACACATACAAAAAGAGGCTGCAGAAGTCAGATTTAAGGTTCTGTTATTTTTTTCTTACAAAAAAGAAAACCTATTCGGAAGAAGTCCAAATGCAATGGAATATAACTGGCACCATCTAAGATACCCAAGTGTAAAATCCAGCAGAAGCTGGGAGTTCCAGGGCTGGCTGGGAGGAACAGGTGGCCTCTCCCTTCCTAGCCCCCCCTCTCCTGGCTGGATGGCAGGCAGCCCACGAGAGCCAGGACACAACAGTGGCATCAACAGTCTCTGCAAAACCATTCAGTCGGAGAAACTAAGAACATTATGAAACAAAATTTAAAACTTCTTTTTTTGTTGTTGTTTTCTCTTTTTTTTTCCTTTATCAAAAAGCCCTGCTTTAGTGACATGCTAGCCCTGCTGGACAGGTGACACACCCACAGCTCTGTCCGGAACACTGTTGGCCAGTCAATTCTTGGTTCAGGATACCTTCCTCTCATTCTGAACATGTCATAGCCACTCGAGTTACAGTGACAAATGCTTCTGCAGGCTTTCCATTCTGGGAACCCCCTCCTGCAAGCTCCACTCCAAGCTGGAACAAATCTCATCTGAGTCTCCTTCCAAGCACACCCTTGGTCCCACCTGGAGGCCTCCGACAGCATCTGCAAGAGCTCTGCCTGCTCCAGCTGGATGAGGCATTGGAACATCATCTCTTTAAGAAAAAAACACTTCCATATATATTTTTTTTTGCCGTTTTTATATTTAAATAGAAAAATACTACTTCACTCTGTGTTATGAGCCAGAGATCGGTTGACTTCCAGGGACAGAACCAAGAGTTCTCCTCAACGCTCCTATGCTGAGCTTAATGCCAGAACATTCCCAGAAACCTCAGAGTGAGTGGAGGGCGATGATCTCCCTGTCATTTCCCCACACAGGCAGGAGCACATGCACAGCTCCCATCACCACAGCTCCCATCTTCCCTTCTCCACAGAAAGGCACCAACCTTAGAGAGCCATCAGTCTGCAGAGAGCCAGCAGCGGGGCTGACACCCCAAATCTGACTCTTTTTTAAGCTTTCTCCTCTCCTACTGTCTTTCTGCGCGTGCAGTCTGTCCCTGGAAGCCACTGGATCCCATAGGATGTACACATGAATTAGACAAAAAAATAAAACAGTGGTTAAAAATTCTCTAACACCCCATCCTCCTCTTGTCTTCGGAAGAGTCAACGACAAAACAGACATCGATAAAACTAAACCTGCCCCCCCTCCCCACCTCAAGACAACAAGAGTTACTGAGACACAAAACATGTTATCTTGTACCCTTGGGATTACATCTAGAAGGGAAGTTTAGGGGCATGGGGAGTGCAGGGGGAGGCGGTGTCTGTGGGGCGCAGTCTGCTTAGTTCTTGTACTCGAAAGGCTCGTCCCCGGTTTCGTTGAGGAGACACGTGCGCACCAGGGCCTCTGTCACAGCATAGGGGTCACAGTTGGCAGAGGGCCGGCGGTCCTCGAAGTAGCCCTTCTTCTCATGGCCCACGGTGCGCGGGATGCGGATGCTGGCACCACGGTTGGCCACACCAGCAGAAAACTCATTGATGTTGGATGTCTCGTTGAAGCCTGTCAGGCGCCTGGCATTGTCCAGTCCCCCCTTGGGGTCGTAGGCACGGATGTGGTACTGGTGGCGCTTGCTCAGCTTCTCGATGGCCTCCTCAATGTGCCTGCAGAGGGAGGGAGGGAGGGACAGGGGACGACACAGTGAGGGACAGGACGAGCTGAAACCCTCTGGACTGTCAAGTGACACGAGATTAACTGCTGTCCCCAAGCCATTTCACGATGATGCCTTGTGCCCCACAACCCACTTGGCTGTTCATCCCAACACAGGGTTTCTCTCCACTCCTACTGCTGACCCAGGATCCAGGAAAAGGATCCTTGTGGCCAAATCCCACAGGCTCCCTAGGGAGTGCTGTCTGTGAGACATCACCAGTTAAACTTCCCACTTCCACCTGCTCTCAGAGCGGAGATCTCTCAACACTGGGGTTTCTGTTAATGAAGCTCACAGAGTCATGGGCTGTCCCATTGTCTCAGGGCATCACTAAGATTAAGGCAAGAAAACAGAGCTGCCAGGGTGGATCCCTCCACACAGCTCCAGTGACACAGGATCCCCAGCTGCACTCAACACACCAGTCCCATACAGGAACTCAGGGTTTACATTTTCAGGATGTTCATCTTTAAGAAAACATGGCAGCCTTGCCTAGAAAGAAGCAAATGGTCTTTCTCTTTTATCATGGTTATAAAGAAATAATAAAAAAAGGCCTGTGCTGAGTTTGTTTGTTCCCAGCACTGGTAGGTCAGGAGCTGGACAGGCTGTTACGGACAGTTGCATCCTGGCTGCTTGTACTTCCACCAGCAGTGGTGGAGCTGTACTGCTGGCTGAATTTCCCACCAAGCATCAACATGAGAATGTATCATTATAAAAAATACATATTTAAAAAAAAGAAACCGCAGAAACAAAACAACCAAAAAAACCCCATCCAGAAGAAAGACTCAGATGTCATGCCAAGCATGAGAGCAACAACTCCCGTGTCATCCAACGCATTGCAAAATCCTGCTGCCCAGTAAACAACTCAAACACTTACTTGAGACCTCCTTCTTCCCTCATGCTCTTGGTGCTGAAGTTGGTGTGGCAGCCAGCACCGTTCCAGTTCCCAGGGATGGGCTTGGGATCGAAGGACACCACAACCCCAAAGTCCTCGCACACCCGGTGCAGGATGAAGCGCGCGATCCAGAGGTGATCCCCCATCTCAATCCCTTCACATGGTCCCACCTGGAACTCCCACTGCAAGGAGGAGGCGTCATGGGCTCAGTGGGGTGGAGACAGGCACCTCCCACCCCCTGATCCCCAGCACAGCCACACAGCTCAGAGCAGGCTGACACAGCTCCCGCTGCCTGGGATTTTTCCATATTACTCTCTCACTCCATGAAGCATCTTAGAATGATTTACCTGGGCTGGCATCACTTCTGCGTTGGTTCCTCCGATTTTCACGCCGGCATAAAGGCATGCTCGGTAGTGGGCCTCCACAATGTCCCTGCCATAGGCTTTGTCTGCCCCTACACCACAGTAATATGGACCTGCAACAGCACAGGGGAACATCAGCCTCCACAGGGAAAAACGCTGCCATTCAGTGAAGACCCAGCATGCACAGGGCGGAACTCTCCAAAGGCTTGGGGGGTGTGGAAAAACCCCAAGATCTGTTTCTCATGGAAGAACTAGCAGAGCAGAACACTGATGGAGAGCAAGTTCCCCTGAGTTTAAGTCCCCTCCAGACCAACAAACCAAGCAGCAAATTTGGACGTGGCCAATCTCCACCTCAGCCTTTCTGTAACAAATTTAGTTTCATGGTTAGTTTTTGCCAATATCCCGCTTTCTACTGTCCACCTTTGGTTCTAGGAACAGCTTGGATCCCTCAACTCGCCTGAAGCTGTATCACACAGAGTTCACTCCTGACTTGGTCCAGGCTCCCAAAAGATTACCTTGGGGTCCAGGGAAGCCATTGGAAGGCCAGCCAAATGGATGTCCGTCTGTCCCCAGGAGAGTGTACTCCTGCTCCATCCCAAACCAGGGGTGCTGGTTGGACACCATGTCCATAATCCTCCGGCAAGTGTGCCGGAGATTTGACTCTGGAACAGAAAAGCGACACAAGGCTCATGAGCACCTCCACTCCCCATTTCCACTTTTTTCACAGTTTGAGTCCCAGCAGTGTTGAAGAATCCCAAGCCCAGCCCTTTGTCCATCACTTTGTTTGCCCTGTACTTTCAAGGCAGAGATTATTTCTGCGTCATGCTAAGGGCACAGACAGCACTTGGGCAGGTCTCCCATTCCCCTTCACAGGAACGCCACCTCCACCAGGAGAAGATCCATTCATTCACCTGCAGACTGGCGGTTATATTTGAAGACCTCGCAGAGAACGAGTTTATTTGGGTCCTTGCGGAAAGGGTCCCGAAACATGGCAGCAGGTCGCAGGTACATGTCACTGTTGGAGCCTTCGGACTGGTAGGTGCTGGAGCCATCGAAATTCCACTCAGGGAGGTCTGAAGCAAAGAGAGGAACCAGCCAGAGTAACCCAGGGTCCCTAGTCCCCAGGATGGGCTCCCTGCCACCCTCCAGGAAGACAGAGGTGAAGATGCCCGTAGAGAACAGGCCTACGAAAGGTTTAGTCCCAGCTCAGCTGATTTTGTTCCAAGTGGGGGAAGCAAAAGAAACCCCAAAACAAGCAAAAAAATGTAGGAGTGCAACTCCCCAGCCACCCTGGGAAATAACAAGTTGCTGGGCTGCTGGCCAAGCCCGAGTGAAGAGAGTAGCACTGAGGACATTTCCCATGTCACAACAACCACAGGGATGAGCAAAGCACCCAGTCCCCTCAGCTGGGGGAGGGCAGACCACAAGCCATCTTCCAGCTATGGGAATGAGGAGAGCCATGGAATACCCTCATCCATGGTACATGGCCTGAAGAAGGTGGGAAGGCAAATCATACACAGGTGGAATCTCATTGGAAGGGGAGTGTGGCCAGCATGGCCCCTCGCCCACCCCTCCATGCTGAGCACTGCCCTCCAGGTCAAAGCACAGAACTTCACCCGGGCAATGTTATCTCCTCCATATCCCAGGGGGAAAGAGGCAGGATGGGAAGCAGAAAGATTTCAAAGGAGCTGTGCCAACCACTCCCTCAGAGGGAAGAGGGGAAAGGAGAGAGGGGAAAA
>VXBT01004379.1:64249-80070 GCA_013400235.1 Oriolus oriolus
CCCCGGAGGGGGGACAGGGCCACCACCCCGCCTCCCTCCTCCTCCTCCTTCTCCTCCTCCTGCTCCGGTGGCGTCGCGGCTCAGCCGCCCCCGGCAAGGGGGGGAGCTCGACCGCTTCGCCCCGTGCTCAGTTGTGGGGGGTGGGTGCGTGCAGAAAGCAGACGGAAAAGGGGGCGGAAAGCGGAGGGTTTGGGTGGGTTTTGGGTCTTTTTAACAACGCTCCCGACCGGAAAAACAACCCCTTGTCCCTGGGCAGGCGGGAGCGGATCCAGGGCTTTCCGCAGCGTTTACATTAGCGGCTGCCTTGGCATAGCTCCCAGGGATGGAAACCGGCCGCTCCGGGAAAACGGGGGGAGAGAGAGAGGGACTGGAGCTCCAAGCCCCGGGCACAGGCTTTGGCTTCGTGCCCACTCTTGGGAGGGGGACAAGAACTTCAGCGCCCCGCTTCTCCTCCTTGGAGCAGGTCACAGCCTCCAGTACCTCGATTTGTAGACCCTCGCTCCAAGGCACAGGATCGGTCACTGTCACTCGAGGGAGGAGAAGTCCCCCAGCCCCACCATGTGAGCACCTACTCAGCACCCAGCAAACCGCAGGCACAGCCCAGTATTTTTCCACCCCGTCGGGTCGCTTGTCCCGTCTCCTGCAACTCTGTGCAACTTCCAGTCCGGATCCAAGGGGCAGGAGAGCCACGCCAGCACGAGCAGACGGAGCTGCCACTCCTGTGTGCACACGCTGAAGGCACACGCAGGTCCTAGGCCAAACACACGCCACCCACTCGCCTGCCACGGGGCCACAGGACCCTGCTCTGTCCCATGCCAGCCTCGGGGAGATGGCACCAAAACTTCCTCCTGGCCATCACAGCCAACCTACCGCGGACACAGCCACAGTACAGCCAGAATCCAGAGGGAAGATGGCCAGGGAGAGCCGGATCCTCAGGAGGTGGAAGTGCTGGCTAAAACCACGCTTTGATTTATTGCCTATCTCAGGAGCCAGATCCCCACCCTCCCTGCGGGGACAACTTGGGCTCATTCCTCACCACCACCATGGAGCAGCCATTAGTGTGTGGTAATCCCCCGAGGCTGTCCAGAACAAGGTGAAATTCGGGTGCTCTCCTCCTCCTGGAATTGCTTGGGCAAGGCAGAGCCGCCTAGCATTGCAACAGCCTCCCCTCAGCACTCCAGAAAGTGCCTCCTGCCAGCACCCCAGTTCCTGCACCCTGTGCACAGAGAAATGGTTTCAACACACAAACAAACGTGATATTTTACCCACAGAAATGAGCTCAGCATCTCACGTTCAGCCCAAGTTCAGCTGTGGTCACCCAAATCTAACAGCTCAGCTGAAGCAAAAGGAAGCAGAGCAGGAGCTGCTGCCGAAGCCCAAAATAGCTCCCATAAAGGGGAGCTGTCAAGCCACAGGCAACGTAAAGCAGTGTCCAGCCTCTTCCCTAGGTTTGCTGAGTGTTTCTTTAATCGGGATACTGAGAGCTCCGATAGCTCCAAATTCTTGGAATTACGCTTGCTACCTGTTAATTTCCCAAACTCTGTCCACCAGAGCCGGCTGCAAACAAGCCCAGGTGAAGCCTCTGTGCAATGGGGTGACCCCCGTGCTATCCAAGCCTCGGGGCTGGGCAGCTCCAACTAACCCTGAAAGGAAGTGGGGAGCGAAGGCAGCTTGGCAATGTAAACATCTCATCTCCATCCCAAAAATCCATGCTGGGCAGCAAACCTCAGCCTGGGAGAGACCCCCAGGGTGGGCAAGGGTGTGATGGCGGGGGTGGGAGGATGGAGCTGCCAGCCCCGGAAGGGTTTGGTGGCTGGCTCATGCCCAAGCCCCTGTGCTCGCCTTGCACAAGTTGTTTACGAGCCAGCGGAGAAGCGGCAGCCGCGGACCCAGCGCCCTCTCCTGGGAAGCGTTCCGGGGCCGCCTCGCTGAGCTCACCCGGCTTGTTTACCGCCTGCCTTCCTTCCCCTCCTCCCCTTCCAGCCTGGCTTTTTTTGGGAGGGGGGGGCGGGGGAAGCCTGCTCAGGCTGTGCCTTCGCCCAGCTGCGTGCTCCAGTGACCCTCGCTGTGTCCGACAAAACCCTCCTCGGGGAGCTGGGGAGGGCTCAGTGCCAACAGGTGACACGACCCACGAGTGGATTTAAATCCGCCTTCAAAGGGCCCCATGCCACACGTGCAGCCAGAGGGTGAGACAATGTCCTGCTCCAGGGGCGAGTCCCAACTGGCACAGGTTTTTCCTTCTTCCTCCTATTAATTTGTGGGAACACCTTTATTTGCCTGGCCCAGCACTCTCGCCAGCACAGTTTTATATCCTGAGAGAAGTGCCAAGGTTGGGAAGCGGCTGGTGAGCTGCGAGGGTCAACTTTGCAGCCTGCCACCTCCAAGGCAGCTGGGCAAACCCTCGGGGACAGGGCACAGCCGGGTCCCTGCACTCTCCAGGGAAGGTTTGGGGACCAGGGTGAGTTTCTCACAGGTAGCATGAGACATGCCTGCCCTTTTCCAACTCCAGCCAGCAGCCAGGCAGTAAGGGATCATGGCTTCCCTCTCCCCTGTGCCTTGCTGGGGCTGCTGTGACCCATCCCTTGTCCATGTGTCCCACTCCATCCCCGTCCTCCATTTGGGAATGCCTTAAAATGCAGAAATGTCACACTATTGGCGGGTAGGGGTGGGGGGGAAGAGGAGAGTGGCAACAGGGTTAAATAGAGGAGGGTTAAATAGACAGGATATGAAACTTCCCTGTGGCTCAGGCCCTGGGGCAGGTGGCTGATGGCTTTGCTCTTGCAGTGCTGGGACTTTCCCAGCGCCGTGGGGCCATCTCCAAGGGTTGCCCCTCACCACAGATCCTGGGATCTCAAGCCCAACAGACTGCAGACCTGGACTGCTAAGCCCAGGTACCCACTTCTTTTTCATCAGCACTAAAAAAAAAAAATCTGAAGTAGAAAGGAATGCTTTTTTTTTTTTTTCCCCAACAGAGATGTCACACAGGGAGGAGGAATTGCCCATTTTGTTGTGATGGTTAGGTCCCACGAGGAAGCTGGACACACCCAAAATGCCCCAACCTCCAGCAGTGGTACAGCTGAGAGGGAGGAGGGATGGGCATAACATCATGGAATCACAGAATGGTTTGCTTTGAAAGGGACTTGGAGGTCATCCAGTCCAACCCCCTGCAATGAGCAGGAACATCTTCAGCATCTCTCCTCTCCCCATGCCCAATGGTCAATTCATTCCTAAATTGAGCTATACCACTTTCAGAGCCATCCAGGGAAGGGCTTTGGGCTAGGAGGTCCTGCATAAAGAACTGAACTGCACCCAAGTGAGACCAGCCATAGGCTCAGTGTCCTGATGTTGCATCACCTGCATCTCTGCCCACCACTGGGCACAGCTGCCTCTGCTTGGACCCATGACAGTGGGTCCTGGTGGGCTCCCAAGGTGTTCCCAGGCTGGAAGACCTGGAGATGCAGCATGTTTTACCCATGACTAGCAACAGAAGGGCTGGAAAAATCAACTTAACGCCTGAGCAAGCGCTTAGTTCTGAAGTGACTGAGGACAGGGAGCTCACCGTGGGGTGAGGGAATGAGTGCACTGGGAGGACTGACCTTGTGCAAGCAGCAGTGGCTGACCGATCTCCCCTGGAGCGCTGCAGGAGGCTGACGAAACCCCCCAAGGCAGGCAGGCAGTAGCTGCTGGCCCTGGCCGTGAGCAAACATTGCGTGCTCCGCAGCAGGCCCATGCTCCCTTTGAAGATGCTGCCAGGGTCAAGGGTGGCCGCGGGCTGGTGGCCAGAGGGCTTTCAGCTTTCCAGAGCAGATCACCTGGGCTGCACCAAAGGGCAATTTAGGAAAGCAAATTAATAAGTGGAAAGGTGCAGAGGCACGCGCAGACTGAAAAAAACCCCCACCTCTCTCCACATGCAGCTCCCCAGACCACACACCAGGAGGCATGGAGGGAAGAGGCACCTTGGGGTGCAGCACCCAGGACAGCCTCGTGCAACCCCCCAGGTGCTGCCACCTCCCTCCCCACCCCTTTCTCAGCCACCTGGGTGCCTGCTCCCGTGCCCACCGCCCACCTTGCCATCCCTCCCAGGAGCCATGGCATTGCTCCATGCCCCAGCAGCCCCTTGCCCCGCTCCCCCCACCCGCTCTGGGAGATCCAGCAGCATTCCCGGCAGGCAGCCCCTACCTGCTGCCGGCTGTGCTCCACAGACCTTGCACAGCAGCCGAGCGCCTTCCCCAAGCACGTGCTCACCTTCAGCAGTGGCCGGGGGAAGCTGGAAGATGAGAACGTCAGGGGCAGGCGGGATTAGAGACCTAGAAACTGCTTGGCTCAGTTTGTTCTGTACAAGGGTGGAGAATATCCCAGGGAGCGCTCAGCACATGCCTTTCCCTGCAGTTGGAAATTGGTCACACTGTGCATTGGCAGGGTTGTTTTTGTTGGGATTTTTCCCTTTTTTTTTTTTTTTAATTAGCACTGTTCACACTGTTAAATGCACTCCCAGCCAGGTTGGGGCTGTGTTAGCTGTGGCTGGCACATTAATTTCAGCCTAACACACCTCACAGCTCTATAAGTGAGAATACAGAAATCCTCAAACCACTGCCTAAGTGAATTAAGTGGTGAATCCGGGCCTGACATTGTAAATCATAAAAGGTAACAACAAAGTGCTGCTGCCCACGTCCCTCCATTGTGGCTGAATTAAGTCCCTGTCCTGCCACAGCACATACTTAACCCAGGCTGCTGAAGTCAACAGCCCCAGACGCTCAGATAAGGTTACACCAGTGGTTCTGCTTCAGCTGGAGGAGACACAAGTGAAGGCAGAGCCTGCTACAGGAGTTGTCAGGTGTAAGGGACAGAGCCCAGCCTGCACCGACAGTCCCAAGCAAGGATACCATAGACAGATGGCAGCAGGCTCAAAAATACTCCTGAGGGGAGCACCAGTGGTATCCTTGCTGAGCAAACAGATCTTATGCACTCAGGAGACTGAGCATGAAATCACATATAAAAAATAATTGTAATATGTTCAAGAAAGGAATTAATTTTTAAGGCTGAACTGGAATTCCTCAGGCCTTGGAAAACTCCAGTTTTAAGGTGCTGTGGGCCCAATGTCCTATAAATTATTTATATGAAAACAGGATGAGGCTGTTCAGGGGGAAACAAAATCCCAAATCTTCCCCCAAAAGCTCATGGTGGGGCTGTAGTACTTATGTGTACTCAGGCTGGAGTTTCCCAGATTGCTGGGGCTCCAGACCATCACCCAGAACCAGAAGCAATGCTGAGGTGTTTGGGGCAGGGGGGAAACAACTTGATGGCACCAAACCAGACAGGCTGGGCTGCTGGGGGAGGTTGTGAGTGGCCAGTGACCACAGGCAGTGAGGCTGACATTGTATTTGGGCAGCTTTGGACTTTGCCACCATGGGGAGCAGTGCCAACTGATGTTGGGCAAGGATGAAAATCCCAGCCCCATCCCCTCTGGTGCCCTGGGAATGTGAGGCTCTGCCACTGGTCACCTCAGGTCTGCCAAGGGAGGGCTGCTCCCCACGCCAGGGATGGGGGATGTGGGTGAATCAGGCTGGGGCAGGGGGGGAGCGAAGCCCTCCTGATGTGTTTGATGTTGCAGCTGTGCCCTTATCTTTTTAGGGAGTCCAGCCACTCTGAGGTTCCTTCTAAATCTGGGCTATGCTCACGTGTCCACTTCTTTTTAAAAACCTTTTTGGTTTTTCCTAAATAGCCACCCAGCTCACATGAGCTCGTCTTGTGAGGAGACAATGTGCCCTGGGAAAACCTGGGAAGCTGCAGCCAGGCTGAGCAGAGCTCCATCCTGCCAGACCTCATGGGGTCTCCTCTTGGGGAGAAACTCAATGGAAGTGGCCCTGTGCTCTCCCACAGTAACCATGTTGGCCTGTTCCTGCTCACAGCCTTAGTCCTTTCCTGGCAGAAGCCATCACAGTCACACTGAGGTCAGTCCAGAGATGGATGAGCACCCAAGGAACTACCCCAGCCTCTGAGGATCCTACTGGGCATCTGCTCAGTTGCCACCTGGAAAATGTATTTTTTTTTTAAGTTACGACCTTTCTCTGAGGACTTTTGAGTCTTTTAGGTGAGAGACAGCCACCACTCCAGTTCATTCCAGCCCCCCCTCTCATCTCTTAGGCTCAGCAGTATAAATCTTTATTAATGAGAGCTACTCCTCCCCAGGGTCTTCCATAACTCCTTTGCACAGCTCTGCCTGGCACCACTGGGACAAGTAGGTGTTTTGTGGCTCACGGCTGTCCCTTCCCCACATCAGTTTGGGTTTTGGCACAGTAACCAGCCCATGTGGCTGGACTGTGGCCGAAGGAAGGTGAGTGTACATCCCCAAGGGGCTGTGTCAGTGCCTGTAGTCCAGCACTGTCCCCCTGGGGTTCCCAGCACCAGCCCCACAATTAATTCGGAGCTGTCCCTGTACCCACTGGTGCTGTCACAAGCCGCTTGCTGAGATGCGGAGCCCTGCTGCTGCTGGGGACAGCTTCGCATTCCTGATTTGACAGCGCCACCTCGTGAGGTGGCTCCGCTCCTGGGGACACTGTGGGACACTGTCCTGCCCCTTTGCTGCCTGTGCAGACCGCGGGTGACCCCAGGTGTGGCACCACGGCATTACAAAGAGCAGGATCAAATACCCACCTGGGGAGCAGATTCCTCCTCCTGTCAGGGAAACGGGTCACTCCTGCTGCAAGATGGGTTCCTTCTTTTTCTCCTTCTCCTCTCCCAACTGGAGGGTCTCCAAGATTGTGTCTCAGGCCCAGCTCTGATGAAGCAAGACAGCTGATAAAAAATGTGGGGTTGGTCTGTTTGGGGCAGACACAGTGGGGTCTCCTGTGAAATTTCCATCCCAAGCTGAGCAGATGCACTGACAGTGACCACACCCAGTGCCAAGGTGCCAACAGCCACCTGCTTTGAAGGCAAGAAGTTTGCCCAAGCAGGGAGAGGGAAAGGGTTTCATTTCAGGACTGCCAAAGTGTGTCTGCAGGGGGTTTAAAAAATGACATTTCACACAATCACAGGATGGGTAAGGTCAGAAGGGACTACTGGACATCACCTGGTCCAACATCTCAGCTCAAGCAGGGGCGCCTGAGCACAGTACTGAGGATTGTGCCCACATGGTTCTCGAATAGCTCCAGCAAGGGAGACTCCACAACCTCTCAGGGCAACCTGTTCCAGTGCTCAGTCACTATCATGGTAAAGAAGTTTTTCTTCATGTTCAGGTGGGAATTCCTCTGTTCCAATTTCTGCTCATCCTATTGCTCAGCAGCACTGAGAAGAGCCTGGCTCCATCCTCTGGACATCCCCCTTTCAGGCACATACAGGCACTGATCAGATCCTCTCCCAGTATTCTCCTCTGCAGGCTAAGCAGGCCTGGAGGACCAGGAGGGAGGTGCTGAGAGCCCTGTGGTTCCCAAGAACCCTGCAGCCCACCAGGAGTCACCAGAACAAGTGTGTCACAATCAGGGTGGCACTTCGGAACACAGCACTGGAACACAACACCATCATGATGACTGCTGGTGAGTTACCCTCTGCTGGGGCCTTCATCCCCTCTAAACACACCCCAAAAGGTGGACAAAGAGGGGAAAAAAGCAGTATTAAGCTTTGAAATATGGGTCGTCCCTGTAGCAGAGCTGTGCCTTCATGGAAGAGGACATTTCCAAGGGCATCCACCTACCAGCAGGCTGATGCCAGCACACCTTCTTGCATCCAGATCTTTCAGACATGAATAAAACTTCAGAGGGTAGTGGGAGGTGTTGGGCACTGACACTTGCATTGAGTCTTGGGTGGATAAGGCGGGTGTTTTCCAGTGTCTGGGTAAGGCAGAGGAGCACATCTTGTGCCCTCCAGCCACAGCCCCATGGATGCCACCACATTTGTGCCTAGCCTCTATGAACCACATACATTTGCTATTTAGGAGGCTGCCATTCAAACTTTCCAGCTCCTGTATGCTGCTGGACCTGGTGCTTTTCAAACAGCCATGCCACCAAAGCACATTTCACAGACTGTCCCACCTCCAAATCCTCCCATGTGTGCACAGGACAAGCTTGTACCACTTATCCCCCTAAAGCTGATTCCCCCCCAAAACTTCTCCTTTGGCTCACACTGATGTCACAGCTGGCAACAAAAAGCCCAGGTAACTTTGTTTTCTCCCCTTGTAGCGTCCATAGCCTCCATGGACATGGGGCTGCTGCTGCGAGATGATGTTTTTGTTGACTTTTTCAACACCTTTTTGAACCTTCCTGTAAGTCCACTCTACACCATAAAACCTGGGACCTTTCAGAGCTCTCCTTAGGTGAACTTTCTGTGACATTAGAGGCCCCAGGAAAACTGGGGGTACACCACATTCAGGCTAGAAAATGAGGGAAACCTGAGGATCTCAACTTGGAGATTGAAGCCTAAAAGGGAATTTGATGCCCTTCTCTGTAGTGGGAACTAACTAGAACAGCTGGGCTCTGGGCTCCTCTGCCACCCTCTATCTCTTTCAGCTCCCCCTTTCCATTTTGATCCAGGTTTTTGGCCAGACACCCATTTATATCAGTGACATGGGCCGGTGGTACCTGTGGCCAGAGCTGCCGAGCCACCTGGTGAGAACATGCCCCTTGTTAGGAGGGAGGAGGGGGAGGAGGAGGGAGGAAGGGCACAGGGCAGGGGAGGGAAGGAGCCCGTTTCTCATTGCCAAGGCCCTTCTCTGGCTGTCCTGTTCGTGCAGCTGGGGGATAATTTCACACCCAGGCGTCATTTCGCTTTTAAGCCCTGGGCGGAGCACAAGCCATTTAAAATCCTGCTGCAGTTTATGGGGTCTATCTATAAACACCGAGAGCTGTAGCGAAGGAGAGCATGTGTGGTAGCAGAGAAGGATACAAACATCAGCCCCTTGTCCTGTGTTCCTCCTGAATTCCTCCTGAGCAGGAGTGAAGCCCTGTTGATCACCAGGCTGGCTCTGCCCCTCCCCACGCACGTCCCCGCTCCTCACAGCCGCCAGTGCCGCTTGCAGCGCTCAGATCCCAAAGCAAAAGGGAACCTGCTTCTCTGGCAGCTCCCGGGAAGCTGCCATGCCTCCCTGCCTGGACTCTGGGAAGGCGGGCAGGCTGCGAGGAGAGGCAGCCTCGCTGGAAGCCCTGCAGCAGCCGTGCAGCGCCGGGGGCTCCCACGTTTGCAGGCAGAGCTTTTGGGGACACAAGCCGGGGCTATAACTTGAGTATCCCCCTTCTGCCTCAGCATTAGGTGACTTTCATCGCCATAAAGCAACAGGGCGCCTTCCCCACCTCCTTCCCCTGTAGCAGGGACCTGTTACTTACCCTCATCCCGAGGCTAGAGCCGGCTCCTTGCTCACAGCTAATCCTCTCCTTGGGCACGGGGTTTGCAATGCAGGATCCCAGCCCCGCGGCTTTACTGGCTTGGCTGGAGAAGCACCGGCTGCCTTACTTCTGCAAATCCAGCCTCTGCCTCCACCTCGTCCTCTGCCAGAAGCTCTTGGGTTTCATTCGCTCGGGGGAGGCAGGTGAGTCATCGCGGCATGGAGGAAATCGGATCGGCTTCTCTTCTGCAGCTGGGCTTCCTCTCTCCGGGGCTGTCACTGCCTGGTTCCTGCCCAGTGGGTCGTGCCTCTGCTCTGGGTTAAGAAGGCGTTGCACATCCCATTTTTAGGGATGCAGCAGGTCCCGATGAGATGTGCAGAGATTTATTCCACCACCCTGTTAATACAGGCTCCCTAAGTACCTGCCTAACAGGGTTTACCAAGGGGTCCAGGGGTGGAGCGGGGCTGGAAGGCATCCTGGGGCACTGGAAACCGAGGTGCTGATGTTTCGGGTTTGCTGCTGTGCAGGGGTGCCCTGGGAAAACATGCTGCAGTCTCTCTTAGTGGCAACAAGTCTGGATTATGCTCACTTTGCCCCTAAAATGAGCCTTCTCAGTCCAGCCAGGTGCTTCATCAACCTGCATGTCAACTGCCACTGGAAAGAAAGCTGTGGCAGCAGGAATGCAGATTCTCATTTCAGAAAAGTAAGCAGTTCACCAAGGCTTTTCCTGAGTATATGGCTGCTGCTTCTCCAGTCGGGTTGAAACTCAAAGCTGGAGGAAGTTGAGGGCAAGCTGCAAACTCGGGCAAGAAAATACAGACATTTGCAAGGAAGAGAGGCGCAGCAGCTGGACAGGCTGTCCCTGACAGGAGCGAATTATCCTTGCAAACACCACGTGTGCATCCCACAGCCTGTCTGAAACTCCCAGTTCAGGGTGATTTGCTGGTCTCCCTCCATCAGCCTCTTTCAGGGAGGTGCTGATGGGAGCTAGATAGTTTTCTTGGGATCTTGCAGGCAATCCCTGATGCCATCTGTGCACTCTGTCCCACAGCAGAGCTCCTGAACTGGCAGAGCGCTGACCAGTGGCTGCTGGAGAGGTGCATCAGTGGGAGCCACGGCATGCGGCACTTCCGGGCCTTCGTCCAAGGAACAGCAGGTGGGCATGGGATGCTCCACAGCCCCTTCCCAGCCAGCCACGGGCTGCCTGCCCGGCAGGACACTGGAACAGAGCTGGGGGCATGGGTAAGATCCCAGAGAAAGCTTTGGAAGGTGAGCCAGCAGCAGAGCTGGGAGGGAGATGCATAACCTTGGCTTTTCTCTGCTCTGTTCCCTCGGTTCATCCAGGTGATCTTTCCTTCTGCTTCATCCATCCTTGGTGCTTTCAGGGACTCCTTCCAACTCCCATCCCTTATCTGATCCATAGGGGAAGAACTGATCGACTTCTGGCTCATCACTGAAAGGCTCTTGGGTCTGGATGAGTCAGATGGGAGTCAGAGAGACCTGTTCTTGTCCCTGGTCCACAGGCTGAGAGCCACTCACCTGCGTGAAGGCTCCAGCATCATCACCCTCTGCACCACCATCGCTGGTAAGAAACACAGGAGCTGGGGATGAGCACTGCCCTTCCAGAGAGGTGGTCTTTCCTGGATGCTCCCAGGGAGGTGGGATACCATCACCTTCTTGGTTTGGCTGGGGAACTGCATGGAGCCATCCCCCCGTTGTAATTCCCTGCATCCATTTCAGGATCGCTGCCGAAAGCCAAGCACATCCAGTCCATCAGCACCAGGAGGGAGATCCTAAGCAAGATGCAGGAACAGGCCCTTTTTATGATTCAGAGTTACTGGCTCCCTAAATTCTTCATGCACTGCAAGATGGGAATGGAGGAAGAGGAATCATGCCAGCCTTTGCTCAAGGAATATCAGGAACGTTTATCACAGGCCAGCTGGCAGGAGCATCCAGGCCTTTCGGAGCCCTTCCCCACGATGCATATCGAAAGGAGCCGGGGTGTGTCAGGGCCCTACTGCAGCCCGAAGGCCAAAGCAGAGATCTGGGCTCTGGTCCAGGAGGGGAGAGACACCCAAAAACTGAAGATGGCCACTTTTCAGGTGAAACCAGAGAGGCAGCCAGGGCCAGCTGGGAGCACAGGGGAATTGTGTCTGGATAAGGATGCTTTGGGATCGATTCCGCAGCATCCTGCAAATATTGCCTTTGGAGGCAAACAAGGAGTAACCTTTCCTGGAAGACCTCAATCCAGTGCAGACCAGGATCTAGAAAACCTCTGTAAGGAGAAAATCTTCTCTGACCTGCTTCCCTCTGCATCCCTTTCCCAGCTGCCATCCTTGAAAAAGCCAGTCAAGATCTTGGATTTCCTTCCCTGGGCCCTTAGTGCTGAGGCCTGTGCAGGACAGCCCTTCAGAGACTTCCTGCAGTGCCAGAACCGGTCCATGGAGACTCATGTCCTGGATCTGTGGCACGACCTGGAAGAGTTTCTGCCCATGGTGCTGGACTCCAGCAGAGAAAACAGCTTCTTCCTGCGCCATTTGGTTGGGGAAAAGATCTGCAAGACCTACCTGGAGGAGGACAGCATTGAGAAGCTTCCCTTGGAAACCAGGACTCTCGTGAGTTTGTGGAACCATCTGATATGTGGAGAATTCTCCCCCTGGATATTCAGAGCCCAGAAGGAGATTTGCAAGGTACACAGGGGTGCTGGCAGTGGTCAGCCTGGGAGGTACAGCTGGCATTGGCCCCCCTGTGGTGGTGTGAGGACTGTGGGAATGTTTAGGAAGTGAGGCATTTGGAAAATTGAGAGGAAAAGAGACTAGGAAGGGAAAACTTGTGGTCACCTTGTACTGGACCAGTGACCAAGAAGCCCCAGGCCAGTGGAGAGGAGCGTCCTCACTAGTTTGCTGGGCAGCAGGGCAGAGTTGAGCAGTCACTGAATATCTCTGGTGACCCTTGCTAGATGCACATTCCAAGGGCTGGGAATGACGGGGCAGTGGCCATCCTTTTGCATCTGTCACTGGTTCTGGCACAGCCCCAGTAAAACACATTTAGAACCCTAGCCCTTCTGGACAGCCCAATGGACCAAGCTGGATGTGCAGGCGTGTCCTGGGCATCTCAGCAAGTTGTGAGCCACCCATGGCACCAGCACTGTGACACTGCCTAAGGACAATCCCCGTTTGCTCCTCCTCAGCTGCTCTGCTGCCTCTACGAGGAATTTCTGGCTGATGATGACAGGACGTTCCTCCAGTTTATGGTAAGGGGGATGCACGGGGGCATCCTCGGGGGTGTGCGCAGGCACCAGTGGGGATGTGAAAAGTTGGAGAGAGAGGGAGGAGAAGCCCAGCATTAGCTGGAGGTCCAGCATCCCATGATATCCCCAGCCAATGCTACCCAGCTCCAGCTGCCTGGAGCAATGATCCTTAGCTCTTCCAGCATAGCATCCTGTTAAGTCGGCAGCACTGCAGGCACACCCTGCAAGAGCTCCCCCGAGACAGGCTGTGACCCTGCCTAAAAGTAGGGAGAAACATATTTGCAGGCTTTTAGGGCAGGCAGGGGTGAGCCCAGCACTTCTGGGAATTGATCTCCCCCTGGCTTTTTTCCTTGCCCATGCTACAAATGTGTAATTATTACTGCTATTAATACGACTCATGTGCATGACACGCATGGGATGACCCTGTCCCAGCACCAGTACCTGGCCAGCACAAGGGGGAAGAAGCCATGCAGCCATTTAGCCTGTGACTCAACCACCCTCAAGTTTTCCACATATTTTTTTCCACCAAAAAGGATGATACAAGAAATCAGAGTCAACACAAGCACTCCTCTCAGACTATTATTCCTCCTGGCATCAGAAATCCCATAATACCTACCCCAAATTACAGCATTACACCCAGAAACCTCCTTGCAGGCAGAACCCCCTGAGCATCCCACCTGCTTTGGTACCTGCACAACCTATGCAGGCAATCTTTTTCACTGCAGATGGTGTTCTTCAAATCAACTATTTTCCCCAAAATGAAATGTAAAATCAGCAGCTGATCCTGGAAATGTTAAGGAGAGGCTGTCAGGGCTTGGAATCCTCAAAGACCAGGCTCCCAGAGTCTCAGCCAGTGATAGCTGAGCATTTTGGAAAGTCAGCTGGCAGCTCCTGACCCTGACTCATTAACTGCTCTTGGTTGGGAGTTAATTAGCTGGCCAGGTTTTTATGGATCTCTTGTCAAGGAAGTCTCCCCTCCGAGGCCAGAGCTGGTCTGGGAGTGCAGTTAGCACTGCAGCAGGCGTTGGGGCTGTGCTGTCTGTGGGCATGATCCCCTGAGCCAAACTCCTCCTGGGTCTCCTGCTCTGGTGTCAGGGGAACTGCTGGGGGCTTAGCAGGGTTATTTTTGGTGCCTGATCTCAGATCTCAGCCAGAAACCAGCCACTCTGCCCCTGCTGCTTGGCGAGCTGTGCAAACTGTTTGTCTGTGGGGAGAGGCAAAACCTGCAGGAGGGTCGTGGGAGGGATAATGGAGGCACTCCCAGGGCACCAGCTGGAGCCAGCCCCCAGCGACAGCAGCCAACAAAACAGGACACGAGGCTACCAGGCTGCTGGGGACACCCTGAGGGTTGTTTTCAACCCTCCTGGCGGGATGTTGAACTCTTCAGGAAAGCTGCAAGGCCATGTCTGGCCTACTTCTGGGTGCCTGTCCCCAGTACATCCCAGCCGCAGGCAGCTGTGAGCCAGATTTAGGCAGCTGCATGGGTAGGTGTAAGGTCTGTGCTGAACTTTGTGCTCTCATAGATTCTTTCTGGACTGCTTAAAGCTCGAGCAGAGATCGAAATTGGGCATGTTTGTAGTCTGACGCACAGTAAAATGTGGGCACAGTGCTGGAGATGGGGAAGGTGCTTTGTGCCATCACCCTGCCCTCTTCTCGCCACAGGCTCCAGGGAGCGATGTCCCCGTGCCCAAGGTGCCAGGCCGAGCTGCTGGCAGACGGGAACATTTCCACCTGTCCCAGAGGATGAACCAGTCCCTAAAGCTGAGCCAGGACTTGCATGGCACAAGGAGCTTGGAAGGGATCTCCTCCAAGCACTGGCAATTACTTGCTGCTCGGGACCTCCAGAAAGGGGGCTCCATCCAGGCAGAGATGAAACTGCTCTTTGGCAGCGCTGGTAAGAAGAGGCTCTGAATTCCTGATGTGGCTCATGTTGGCTGAAGCCAGTAAAGCATATTTTATGTTCTGGTGGTGACCAGTAACCCTGAACAGGTCAGAGACATCATGGAGTGAGCTGGTACAGTGGGAGCCTTCACCTGTAATCAAAGCTTTGGCAGTGATCTAAGGGCCAAATTCTCTCCTGCCAGTACCAGAGCCACATTCCTGCACTGGCATGGGTCACCAGATCAAATGAAGGCTGCAGCAAAGTGACTAAAGCCCAAAGCCAGCAGTGGCTTCTGCCACCCCAGTTCCACATCTTGGCCTTCTCCTGAGGATGGTGGGACTGGCTATGCTGGTGCTACTGGTAACCCCTCAGCTTTGTTCTCTCACACAATCTTTTGAGAATGACACCAAGTTTCTGGGCACCTGCAGTCACCTGTAGCACCCCTGTAGCTGCTAGGCCCTCGGTTGTACCCAAAAAATGCAGTGTCACGGGTAGATCATGGAACAGGACACACAAGGAAGGTAACAGTCAAAATCCAGCCCTCAGAGCCAGTGTTGAAGGGCTGTCATAGCCAGAGGTAATGGACATGGGATCTGTTCCCTCTTCTCTTTCTGATGCAGAATTCCAGAGGACGATGGCAGATGAGCTGGCTGTGGGTGGCCCAAGCAAGGAAGAGGAGCTTCTGCAGCTGATGAGTGCAGCACTTGGTGAGTCCAGTCTGGGCAGACAAGAGGCAGGGTGGGTGCCCAAACATCAATCACCCTTGGGGGTGCTCCAGGGACTGGGCGAGCAGGGGTCTTCCCTGCAGACGTCGCATCATCTGGTGGAACTTCTCCAGAAGGAAAGGCCTATCTGTCCATGACAGGCTGTATTCTGGGGCATTAATCCAGCCAGGGAGGGTGGGGGTGGGGGATTTCTCTGAAGCAGATGCTGAGTAGGTCAAACCATGAGAGGTGAAGAGCTGCCACAGTACCCGGTGTCTCTCGAGCCAGAGTCACCACACAGACACCACGTGGAGGCTCCAGGGTCCAGCTGTGAGCAGGCTCTGGCTGTCACCTGAGGAAGAGGCCAACCCTGTTCTGTCCCCACAGCTGTTGCATCCGAGAGGATTGCTAGAGAGAATGCTGCTGCTGCTGCAAGAAGGAAGTCATCTAGAAGACGCAGGTCTGGCACTTTGCAGCACAGAGCTTTGCTACTTCCACTCTTTCACATTTTTCCCAGTGCTCCCTGTAGTGCCAGTGCTCTGTTTGGTCATTTGGCCCTCTCAGATGTAGGCATAGGTCGCCTGGGGGTGTAAACTGCAGAACTACCAGGGAAAGGAGAAAAATTAACACTCCCCCCCCCCCCCCCCCCCCCCCCCCCCCCCCCCTCATCT
>VXBT01004379.1:80086-104215 GCA_013400235.1 Oriolus oriolus
CCCGCCCCCAGTTCAGATTTACTCTTCGCATCTTGTGCAGGTCTCATGCACTTCATCCTCAGTCAGCCCCTGGAAGGCCACCTCGGCAGTGCTCAGATTCCCAGAAAAATACCTTAAAATCACTCTGTAGCCACACTTAAATCTCTGGAGTTGTGTCTCACCTCCTGGGAATACTCCAGCCGTGAGTCCTTGCAGCTCCACACTGGGACATAAAGCAAATGGAAAAATGGTGAGCACCTGGGTTGAGCTGATTTCTTAAGCCCAGTTATGCAAATGCATCCTGCTCAACATCCATCCCACCCCCAGGGGCTAGACAGCAACAGCTGTAAATGCATTTTTCTGTGAACCATCAGCCAGTACACTGATTTCCATCCAGACCCTCACCCCAAACCTACCAAATCGCTTCTGGGCCTGCAGGCTGCTGGACTGGAGGAGGAAACACTGCAGATAAGCAGGACAGACAACCCCAAGGCTGCCACGTGCAAGAAGAGAGCCCAGGGTATCTAGTGCCCTGTACCATTGTCCAACCTCCTCCAGGAACAGAAGTCCAGTGGGACCCCAACCTTGGGGCAATCCCCTATCAGCTGCTTCCCACCTTAGCCCCACTTCCACCAAACCAGTGCCCTCCTCATGCATCTGGCTGCCCTTGATGCTCTCTCTGCTCTCCCATGTGGCAGGGTTAAGGAGCAGGATGAGGAGGATGAGGAGGATGAGGAGGATGAGGAGGAAGAGGAGGACGAGGAGGAAGAGGAGGAAGAGGAAGAAGAGGAGGAAAAGCAGTACCAGCAGAAGAAGAAGAAGAAGAAGAAGAAGAAGCAGAAGCAGACACAGAAGGAAACACAGAAGCTGAAACAGAAGCAGAAGCAGAAACAGAAGCAGAAGCAGAAACAGAAGAAGAAGGAACAGCAGCAGCAGCAGCAGCAGGAGGATTTGTTGCCCTGGAACAAAAAGCCCAAGTCTAGGCGTCATCATCAGATGCAGGAAGGGAGAGAGGACCTCAAGACAGAGAGAATGGTAAGGAAGACCCTGTCTGCTGGCAGGCTGAAGATGTTTGCCAGGCATGAAAGCGAGGAGATGCTGTGAGACAAGTGATGTCACATAGATGGGGTGAGGTTGCAAAACGGCAGCAGGGAAAGGCTTCCTCCTACAGGCTCTGGAGTCCTGCTCCACGCAGACTTCACCACATCTGGTCAAGTGATTCACACCATCACCTGTGGCCACCAGTGATACTGAGATATACTGGAAAGCAAAGATGATGGATGGGTCACAAATCCCAGTGCCAAGGCTGTTCCAGCTCACAGTGGTGGGTCCAAACAGGAGGGCTGTGTCCAGGAGCAGCCCCTGGCTCATGCCACCTGTGCCATTTCTCCACAGCAATGGGCTTGGGATGCCATCCGGGAGCTTGTCAGGAGCTTCTGCAAGTTCCAGAGGGAGATGGAAAATTACAAATGCCGTGCGGAATTTGAGGAGTTTCTCCGTCAGGAGCGAAGAAACGAGAGGGAAAGTACGTCCAGTGTCCTGCCACCCCTTCTCCCTCCCCAGAACACGCCTGGGTTTAGGTAGAGAAGAAAATGGAGGAAACCTGTGCCTTATCTCCCACCACCATGACTTACTGCCCCGTTATGCTGTTGCATCTTTCTCAAACAATGTTGTATATGCAAGTTTGCATCCCTACCTCAAAAAAAAAACCCCAAAACACTAAATGGAGCTAAGGTGAGACAGGCCAGAAAAATAAACAAAAGGCAATTGTTTTCTGGGCAACAGGGAGCTGACCTAAACAGAACGTTTACACACAGGTTTGAGATGAGGCTGGAAAAGTAGTTAGAAACTAATCTACTAAACACACAGAAACCCCATGTAGATAAGAGAATTTTGTGTATGGGGGAAACAACAGATTTTTCCTTTTCATCCTCACTCATTATCTGCTTGTGGGCTCTGTCAGAGCCAGGGCAACAGCTAGACAGACCAGGGGCTTTAGGAACAGGCCATTCCCTATGGAAACAGTGGACATAAACAGTCCATGGGTGCAAGGAGGAGGAGGGATGGAGGAGATTACTAAGCTAGAGGGAAGGTGTAGTCCACAGAGGTAGAAAGGTCCTCAGCAAATTGAATGCAGGTAAGGGAAGCACAGGTGAGGTGAAGGAGCAAATTCAGTGCTGGGGAGCAGGACGTAGCATCTCTTCCCCTGTCTCAGACCTGCCCGTCAAGGAGAAGAAGAGCAAAAGTCCCGCGAGGACTCCCCGCTCCCGCAAGGGAAAAGCCCGGATGGAAAAGGTGACGCTGATAAAACGTCGCATTTTGGACAAACAGGTCATTGTCGTCAACTTCCTCGTCGATGACCTCCGCTTTTACCTGGAGATGGACAAGTAAGTTCTTCTTCTACCAGGTGCTCAGGTACCACCACAGAATTCCAGAATGGTTTTGGCTGGAAAGGACCTTAAAAGTCATCTCGTTCCAACTCCCTGCCATGGGCAGGGACATCTCCCACTGAGTCGGGTTTCTCAGAGCTCCATCCAACTTGGCCTTGGCACCAGCCTCCCAAGGGAGGCCCAAACCCATCTCTGATGGAGACCTCCAAATCCTCCATTTCAGCCTGCAGTCATCCCCTTGCTCAGGGTTCCTGTGTGAAATCCTTTTGGTTTGGTGGTCCCAAGCAATCCAACATTTTGCCGACACCATTCCAGGTGTCCCAATTGTGATGGCATTTCTCCCTTGACTTTGTCTGTGTTCCCAACAAACCTGTAAGACCAATCCATGGCCAATGGACACCAGCCCTGCAACCCTACAACAGGCAAATCCCCAGCTTTCAGTCCTCCTCTTTTCCCAAAAAAGGGCAAACATCACCTGCCCCAGGTGAATCCTAGGACCACGAGGGTGGCAGAAGAGGGAGGTGGCTTTTCATACCTCCTGTGTCACTGTTCCACACCTTGAGGATTGCTTTTTCTAGCCAAGTAAATACTAAATTAAGCAAGAACACGACTGTCTAGCCTGGCAGTTACCAGCACTTGTCTCAGAGCAAGACCCCACGTGCCTTTGCAGGTTTTCCAGGTTGGCTGACTCCGTGGAAGCTGTGGCACCCCACGGCATGCGGTCAGAAAAGCACATTGCCTTTCTCAAGAAGAAACTTGACATCATCAGCAGACTCTTCCTGAACTCTGATATTCCCCCAAAGCTGCGGGTGAGACCCTGGGACCCATCCAGGAAGGCTAGAGACTGCTGCCTGATCATTGCTCAAGGCTGTTGCAGTGCAGCTGGGAACAGTGGTGGGGAAAGAGAAACAGGCAGGGGTCTGGATCTGCTGTGGTGATTTTGGGGCATGCTCTGGAGCTTGGGAGTTCCACATGGGCTGTGAGGGGTGGGAAGCAATCCCCCACCAGACCCAGATAGATTGAGAACAAGCATGTGGATAAGGATGGGAGAAATGGGGATGATCCATTACCTGCTGGACAAATGCCAGGGCTGAAGCACCAGGAATTCCAGGAACTGGTGCTGCACACCACCAATCCAGTCCTTTCACTGTCCAGAAGCCAATGCCACCATCATCCCCTGCCCACTGCACCCACTCCATCCCCTTCCAGTAGTACTGCCATCTCCCCTTTGGAGAACATAATGCTTTCCACAGAAATTCAGGTGGGATCCTGCCCTCGTGTCTGGGGCAGGCAGCCAGGATGTAATTTGGTTCCCTTCTTAGAGACTGTTGAGGTGGGGCCAGGGAGAGAAACCCAGCCCCATAGGGCTGCTGCAAACTGTTTTGGTCTCTTCTGTGCCCAGGTCAACATCTCTGAGAAAGAGAGGGATTTAATCTGGCGTTTATCTTCCAAGGGGCCAGTGACCCGGGCCATCTACCACAATGCCAAAGTCACCCTCTTCCCCATCCTGATGTACTTCTGGAGAAGGTACCTATCTATCCACTCTCTCCTGAGGTGGAGGAGGCTCTGTGGTTGCCAGCCTTTATCTCCACCCACTCGTTCCTCTGACATGCTGAAAATGCAGATGAGACCCTCCCCAGGAGCTCAGATGGAAATGTCTCCTTGGAGCTTCGCTGTCTCCGGTGTTTCTCAAGCAGGTTCTGCACCTGGAAGGTGATGAGGAGCTTTCGGGCCTATGCGGAGGTCAGGAGCTCCAAGATCCATGAGGAGGACAGGAGCTTTCAGCTCGTCAAGGGGGACAAGAGCTCTCGGGTCCAAAAGGAGGAGAGGGACTCTCAGGTCCCCAAGGTGGGCAGGAGCTCCCGGGGCAACAAGGAGGGCAGGGTTCCAGCCTCTTCACCTCCTGCAAAAATCTCCTCCAAAGTACCCAAGATCCACGGTCCCAAGAAGCTGGTGGCCACTCCCTCTGCTACACGTTTTGCTCCAGGTTTGTTCTTCCAGTGCAGACACATCCAGTTTGGTATTCTACAGGGTTCCCCTTAAAAGACCCCCTCCTTCACACAGCTTTGAGGCTGTATGTGCTGCAGGCCTGCTGGAAAAATGGAATGGAATATTTTTTTCCTGTCAAAATCAGTCAAAACTGTCCAGTGGGATTTTAGAAATTTTCTTTGGTGAATAGGGAAGTGAGCACAGACTTCCCAATCAAAGAGCTATTGCGTAATTCCTATTTATTTCAATAACCAAGTTAAAAATACTCAGGCGCCCCCTGAAACAGAAATAAAAACCCCAGTCTTTTGGGTTGCAAGTCAGATGGGAGCATGAAAAGGAGAACAACTGTGCAGTCAAACACTAGGCCTAGTGGCATTCCATGGAGGGTGCTTTGAATATCTGGAATGGAGGATAAGCTCCATCACGATTTGAGGTGACATCTCCAGGGAAAGAGATGTTTTTTCTTCCTCATACACTTGTTTAGTTTCGATACACTGAATTACTCTAAACTGAACAACACAAAGTGGTGCTGAGCGCTGTCAGTCTGCCTGACAACCCCTCCTTGGCTGAATATTGGAAATTGTCTAATTGATTTTTGATTAAAGGGGAAACCAAAATAGGCACATACTAATCTTGCTTTGACGGATGAGTGGGTGTCAGCAAGCTGCTATTCTGCTCCCTGTCATTTATCACTGTCAAGTTCTGGTTAAAAAGCAGCAGGGTTCGAGGATTTGGATCCCTCCAGGCAGGTGCTTGAGCTCCTGCTCCACAGCAGAGCTGGGGTGACAGAGCCCTGTGCTCCAGGAATGCCAAGCCATGTCTGTAGCTCAAACCACCTCACACCTTGAGTATTTCCATGGACAACATCCAATGTTCAGCTCAGGTCTCCACCTTGTTACAGAGCCTCAGTGCACTTCCAGGACCTTCTTAAATGTAGTTGTTCTAATGCAAAAGTCACCAAAAAACCCCAGAAAAACCTAATGTATCACATGTGTATTCTAAGCTAGTGACAAGCCAGAAGCCTTGTGTTACACAGGAGCTACTGGCTGTGTTATCGAGGACAAGGACAGTGTTTGCCAGGGTCTTCAGGGAGCAGAGAGAGTGACATTTAAACTTTTTCAGATTAGAGATAAGGAACTTGTTTTTTACACTAGAGGGTGGTAAAACACTGGTACAGGTTGCCCTGAGAAGCTGTGGCAGCCCTGTCCCTGGAAACATTCAGGATCAGGTTGGACAGGGCTCTGAGCAACCTGGTCTAGTGGAAGGTGTCCCTGCTTATGGCTGGGAGCTGGACTAGATGGCCCTGAAAGGTCCTTTCCAAAACAAATTATTCTGTGATTAAATCAGTGCAAACTGTTGCAAGGGTTAGGACAGTCCCAAGCAGCAGAGCCTGTGTTTAACTACAGCCACAGAGAGTGACTGCACTGGGAGCTGCTCTGGACACATAGAAGACTGTGATCTCTCCAGTATGGACATTAATCACACAGGGACTGTCCCTGGGACAACAGTCTCCAAGCCACTGCTCCTTGCTGCATCTCACAGGGATGAGTAACAGGAGCCAGAGAGAAAAAAATCCCTCAGATTGCCTGGCATGTGGGGACAAGATGTGTGACCCAAAATAGCTGCTGGTTCTGACTGTGCTGATGCCCGCACCAGCTCCTGAGACACTTTTCTGCACCTTAGGCTTTCACCAATGACCTTTCTCTAAGGGTCTTGCTTTTCTCACCTTTAGATAAAAACTTCCGTTTGAGCTGGGGAAAAAATTTGGTTTTGTTGCCTTTTAAAAAAGCACCGAAATTGCTGTGGAAAACACCTGTAATTCCAGAGAAAACCTCCTGTCACCCACGCTGTGCTCTTCCCTTATTTTGAGGGCTGCACAGGCACAGTGTGAGGAGGACCAGGCGGTGCCAGGCAGGGACCTGTGAGCCATAACCAGGTGTCACTGTGACACTGTCGCTGCCTGAGAGCCTGGACACACTGCCCTACCCCAGGCTGGCTCCTGGGACAAGCTGCCCAGACAGGCACAAAGCCTGGCACATCTCCCCATCTCCCATTTCTGCCACCCAGGACGCCCCCAGCCTTGCCACAGCACCAGGATGGGACATGTCACCCCCACCCTGCAGCCCCCAAACTGTTTTGCAGTCAGGGAGATCTGGGTAACTCAAGTCCTTGCTCAGCCATCATTCCTTGTGCTCTGGGCAAGCCCCAAGTGATTTGAGGGGGACAACACTGCTGTCCTCCCTCATTTGCCATTGGAGCTACTCCATGTCTTTTCTCTCACCAGGTAAAAAGCCTATCATTATCTTCACGCTGTCAGAAGGCCTCGAGCTCCTGCTGCCACGGCCCCAGAAGAAAACTGAGCCTTCAGAGGAGCAAAAAGGTGAGCCAGCGCTGAAAGGGGCCTGCCCTCCTGCTCCTGAGGGGAGTTCTGGCTGCGGGGATGGGAGCTGGGCTTGAGGGCTCCCTGCAGCAGCCCACGATGGGAAGTTTGTGCTGTTGTTTTCCTCAGATTCAGATCCGAGTGGGGAGAAGAGGCCCTCGCTCAGTGAGTCTGCCCCGCAAGGCAGGTAGGTGGTCCCAGGGGTGTTCACCTCCTCCAAACCACACCAGCACAGGCTGTGGCTCCCCTTAAATCCCAAGGGTTTGTGCAGGATGCTGCTCACCCCCACCATCTCCAGAAACAGTCACAGAAAACTCCCAGCTGCTGCACGTCTGCACGCCCAGAACTCCTCCCTGGGACACAGCCCTCTGCTCATCCCTGATCACTCTGTCCATGGCCAGAATTCTTCCCTGGGAGCACACAGCCATGTGCTGGTTCCTGATCACCCCCACCCTGCCTCCAGCAACAGCAGCCACTGATGCAGCATCTCTCCCTTCCCTCCAGGAACTAAGGGTAGGACAACCCACCCTCGAGCAGGAGCCCTCCCAAAACACCACCCACATGGGTGTGATCCAAGGAAGCTGAGCAGCCTGGACACAAGCAATTGTTTGCACTTAAGTCAGCAGTAAGACCTAAAAATAAAGCAACTCACAGCATCCTCCAGCTTACCTGGTGACAGCACAGCAGCTCACAGCTCTGCATCTGTGGCAGGGACATGCTGTGACATGTGTTATCAGCTGAAATACCACACAAATCTCCTTCCTCACATCTACCTGTAAAATGTATCTCAGCTCCTCATCTTTCCACACAAATTATATACTTCCTGTGGGTGGCAAGGCTGAGAGAGCCTACTTGGTTCACTTACTCAGCTGTCCCTGGGTGCTGAGATGGTGCCTGTTTTGCCAAAGCCTTTCTGATTTTCCAACAAAATCAGCTTGTGCCTGACTGGGGCTTCAACATGCCTTTTTGGTGAGATTTTGGGTTTTTGTTGTTTTCATTTTTTTTTTTTAAACCAGTATGTTTACAAAGCACTAAACAAATCATAGCAAAGGCCTTAATTTTCCCCAGGTGAAACTGAGTCAAAGTGGCTTTGCCAAGTCACCAGGAAGCTGCAGAAATCACAAATATTATTTGGACCACATGAAGAAAAGACCACAACCTTTATCAGTTTGTCAGACACAAGCTCTCAGCTTTGTCATTTTCAGCTATTTTTAACCACTTTTTAATCCCAGATCCTAGAAGAGCGCATCCTGGGAATAACACCAGGTACATTTTGAAGGCAGATGACAACACGTTTTGTGTTTATCAGTTATGATTATCAACACTTTGCTTCTCGAGGATCAAAAATACCCAAACCCAAGAACATTTATTTAAATGAAGGGCTTGGGAAGCTGATGCTATTTCCACAACATAAAATGTGACCAACTCTCAAAACTGCCCTTGTGCTGGAAGTTGAGTTTGCCCTGAAAGCTTTCAGGACCAAAAACTTGCAGTGTTTTTGTGAGCTTTTCACTAACACTCCTGAGCCCAGCTGAGCCCAGGCCCCCAAAGGCCTCACAGATGGGCCTGAAGCTCAGCACAGCAAAACCACAGCTAAGAACAGGCTTCACTCCACTGCTTCTATGGGCTGGTTTGTGGGTTTGTTTTTCAGAGCAGTAGATGAGCCATGTTGAGTTGGGAGCATGCCCACACACCCAAGCATGTCCTCAGAATGCAAGAGCCAGGACAGGGAGCACCTGATCCCATCACACTCGGCTGAGCCAGCTGTCCTGGGGGGCCCCAGCAGAGGAAAAAGGCAGAGGACAGCAAATGCAGGCGGAACAGCAGGGGAATGAAGTATGTGGGGACAAATCACACCTTTGGGCACCATCCATGGGCTGCAAACCTGCCCAGGGCAAAGGCAGGCAGCACCTCCCAGGTGGGCACCGATGCTAGGGGCCAACAGCACTGATTTTGGCAGTCGGTTCTGCCCCCAGCTGTGCCCCAGACACTGCCACACCACCCAGCTGCAGTACTGCCCGCTGGTTTTCGGTCCTGCCTGGCATCTCACAGAGCACTGGCCCATCCTGGTGTTTTCCCCTGCCTTGCTCCCAGTGCTGCATTCCTTCCTCCCATGGTCTGATGCTCTGGGAGCAATCGGCTCTGCAGATGCTGTGCATGGATCAGATTTCCTCTCTGACAGCAGCCTGTTGGTGCTTCTGGCTTCTCAGAAAGCAGGACACAGCTCTGCAGAGCACAGGAGCCATCCCTGGAAATTCCTCCCAGCAGCCAGATTGCCCCAGAGAGATAAGTCACAGCCTCCCTGGGTTTAATCACTGCTCTGTTTTGGGCATGCCTTTTGAGGCTGCCAAGTCCCAGGCCTTCAGCAAACCAGCCAAGTGATGGAAGAAGATGCAAAGGTCACAAAAAGCTGGAAACGTGACATTTTACAGGAGGCTGAAGGAGCCCAGCCCCTGGCCTCACTTCTCCTCATGCAAGAGCAGAAATGCTGCTGTGGCACAGGGCACCCCATAGCCCGCTGCTCCCCTACTGCTGAGACCTGAGCACACATCTCTGGGTGTCCTCCTGCCTTCTGGGCATGAGAAAGGCACAGTGAGCAAGAAAAAAAGAGCAGGGGGGAAAGGTAAAAAGCCAAAAATATTGGCACAAGAGGAGTCAGCGTTCTCCTGGTTGCATTTTCTCATCAACAGTTGCATAGTCAAACTTCCATTATGTATTTAAAAGGTTCCCAGGACGACCAGAAGGACCTTTGCTCCAAGCCAGGACCACTGATGCAGGTGGTGGTTTGACAGTGCTGCAGAATCTCTCTTCCTGTGCAGAGGGGATGGGGGAACCTCATTCCTAAAGGAGTGTAGAGTCAGTTTTCTAGGCAAGTTTAGTTCAAGTTTGCTTCTCCCTGGGGTCATTGAAAGAATAATGGTCCCAGTTAAAAAAAAAAAAAAAAAACCACAAAAAAAAACCTTTTTAACAGCTGAAAAACATCTCCATAAGCAACATATAATCATAGTGCAAATTAGAACATCCAAAGCTCGTGACTGTTATACCAAACACTTTGGAATCTTTCCTAGTTTCAGTCCTCCATACTCTTTATCCCATCTCCTTACCCACGTCTTCAGCTCTTTGCAGGTGAATAAGTAAGAAATAAAAGGAGTGATGTGGGATCAGACATGGGACAGGAGGCAGTGACATCCTACAGAGAAGGGTCCTGGAAGTCTGCAAAGTGGCTGTACGTGGGGTTCTGGCGTAAACTGTTGTATACATAGATGGTAAGTTTCGGAAAAACCTTCAGGAAATACTCAGCATAGTCTCCTATTTTGTTGCTGATCCTGAAAGAGAACAAAAGCAAAAAGGATTTTTAAAGCTTGTCCAAGGGGTCAATATTTCTAGGATGCCCCTGCAGAGGAAAAAGCCATTCCAGAGGCTTTCTGATAACATGGGGAGGTTTCCTAGAAAACCCACAGCTACAACTTTTCTACACCTTTGCTAAACTCCTTGATCCTTTTTTCTTTTTCTTGCTATTCCTCCAGCACCTCCATCTGCCTAATCCCACTTTCATCTTGGACGGCACTCTCAGGCACATGGTGGGGATTCTTGGGCTTGTCCTGGGCAAACACAGGACTTGGTGATCCTTGTGGGTCCTTTCCAATTCAGGATATTCTCTGATTCCATGCAATTGTGGCAGGGGCGAGGATGAGAACACGTACCCTTCATCTTTGTGTTCATCCATGTTTCTCATGAGCCTCAAGAGGCCGGTGACATCGTTGCTGTATTTGAATGGTTTTGCATTCCTAGGATTTTCCATGACATCTAAAATATCTTTGTCGATCTGAAAGAAAGCATATAGATTAGTCCCTGCCTTTCACACCCCACAAAAACAGCACATCTACCACCACTCACCGCAGCCACTGCCTTTTTGCAAGGACATCATTTTGCATGGGAAAATCTCCTGACCCTCCAAAGCCTGTTCCCACCACAAACAGAAGAGTCCACTCTGCAGGGCATGCACCACACAGCCCCCTGATTCCTCTAAGTGCTTCCTCTCCTGCCTTGCCACGGTGTGGCATTACTATTAGGACTGTCAACATGGCACGGAAGATTTTCATGGATGCCTGGAGAGCAGGAAGGAGTCCAGAGTCCTCCTCCAACTGTGCCACTGATGAGAGCACATGGGCTGCTGTACTGAACTGAGACTGTCAGATCAGGCCTGGCCTCACTGCTTTTAAGACAACCAACAAAACACTTTCACCAGAAATTTGCTGGTAACAAGGGCCAGAGGTCCTTGTCTTAAGTGGTCACCAATCAACTTTGAAGGTCTGCCAGCTAATTCGAGAATGACCAACCCCTTCTACCACCCCAGTCAGCAGAGCTCCCTTTAGCACCAACATCTTTTGACTACGTGCCTTCGGCTGAATTGCTTCTCCCAGTTGTCTGTATTTGTGTGGGGCTACTTTTTCCAGTTCCATTTTTAAACAGAGCCTGTGAAACGCTCGGGAAAAGCTTCTGCCTGAATGTCTAGCTCAAACCTGACACCAGTCCAGACTGAAGAGGATTACCTTTTTGGTCCACTGTGGATAAGGAAAAATTGTCTTAGGGACATTAGGACCTTGAAAAATACTTTTTCGGTTTTGGATCTCTTTGATTTGATTCCATATACTCTTCAGGAAGTTGAACCTGCTGTGGGATGAGAAACTTCATTAGCTGCAATGGGACATCACTGTTCCCAGCACTACAGGCAATTCCCATGCCAAAATTCCACATCCTTTGTACTCCCAGGACTTACCTCTGATTACTCCAGAAATAGGGATGTTTGCTCAACCCTTCCAAGCTTCGCTCATCACGAGAGGACAGGCTTTGTACAAGGTCCACAGCCTCTGTGTAATCTGGGGAATCGGGAGCCAAATCCTTGATGCCAACTTGCTGAAGGGGTTTGCTACCCCCTGTTAAAATGTAGAGCATGAGCCTGCCCAGGGCCTGCAAAGAGACATCACTGCTCCTGTGCCACACACTCCCAACTTCCAACCCAATGGAAGAGGACTCATATCCCTAAACCTTGCAGGTGCCCAGAAGTTTAAAATACACACCCACACAAACCTCGAAGCTGTGTGCACGAGCACAGAGGAGATGAGAGTCCAAATCACCACCGCTCTTACGCAACATCTGTCATTACATAGACTTTCCCACAAATCAAGGCATTTGCTAGTTAGGGATGCAAAAAGCCTTTCCCTAGGACCCACAGCAACAGAAAATATCAGAGAGCACCCAAAATTTTAAACCATGGGTTGATTCGCAGAGAACTTGCCTCTAAATCTGAGTTTACAAGTTCTTCTTGGCCTTCAATCAACCTTCTTTTATTACCAAAGTCCGCCAAGTAAATTTTGCCACCTAAATCTGGGGAAATAAGAGAAATTGTTAACAAATAAAGGTGGCAGACCTTCATACAGTCCATCCCTGACTTCTGGATGGCCCCTTCTTTAAAAAGCATGTTCTCTGAAGGCATCTGTGGTGGGTTGATCTGCCTGCAAAGCCCTGGAGAGGAGGGCAGAGCTACTGAGATGTGTAAGGTTGTTCTCTCTGTGAACATATCTACACTTATTTAAAGAGGAGATCTAAAGCCACCCCATTCAGCACAAAGACATCTGTATTTTTACAGACAGCTGTGAGGCACCTTCTTTTCTAAACTACAGGGAAAGCAAAATGAAAACATAAAGAAAGCAAAATATAACCTATTACGAAGTTCCCAGGCTGTAGATCCTGGTGAGCAAATCTGAGGGAATGCAGCTCTCTCAGCGCCTGGAAGATCATCTTCAGAGCAGCTTTGTAATCTTTTCGGCCTTCAGGGTCCTGCAGGTGTTCCTGGAGGTTTTTTTCCCAGAGTGGGAAACACAAGTACATGCAGTCTTTTTCTTTCTCAGACTGGAAGAGCTTCAGTAGATGTTCACAGTGAGAACATTGTTCAAAGAACCTTTTCTCTTCGTCACCTTCTGCACTGCGGGTTATTCTCACTGCTACCTCCGTCCCCCCGTGGAGCCCGAGGTATATGCCATCCTGAATTCTCTGCTGGCTGTATGGAAATGTCTTCAGTTTGCCAATCATGGGGCGATACATTTGATGAAGTTCTTTCAGCTGGGCCCTCCAGCGTTTGCTGTTTGGCTCCCAGGCTCTGGGGGTTTCTGGAACAAACCTGGCCTTGTGCTCACGAAGAAGGTTTTCCATGCTAAGAGAACGATTTCTCCTTGCAACTGCAATAAGGTTCCCATCATCAGTCCTTGCTCCCTTTTCACACAACAACTTTGCTATGTTGCAATCACCTTTCTCCACAGCCACCATCAGGGCTGTCTTGCCCTCCTCATCCACATCATCAATATCTATTTCATCCTTCTTCAACAAAGCTGTCACCAGCTCCAGGCTCTCCATTTCAACAGCCAGGATGAGGGCAGTTTTCCCACATTCATCTTTGCTCTTCACATCCACACCATGCTCCAGCAGGAAATGAACTATGGAGACAGCTGATTCGTATCTTTTTTTGTCTGAACCCTTCTTTAGAGCGTGGATCAATGCATTCCTGCCTCTGTTGTCACGGATGTTCACATCAGCCCCCATCTCCTGGACCAGGATTTTCACAGCTGAGAAGTGGCGCTCCCTGCAAGCGTCCATCAGCGCTGTGGCACCTCCTTTGTGCAGCCTGGCTTTCTCCACACTGGTCACCCTCCTCAAATTCACCTCTGCTCCTCTGCTGTACAAGAATCTCAAGGCTTCCTCCTTCCCGTACCACGCAGCCTCCATGAAAGCTGTGAAGCCGTTGATGTCCTGGTCATTAACGTTTGACCCACGCTCCAGGAGGAGCTTCAGGATATTCACATTCCCTGCTATGCCTGCCTCAGTAAATGCAGTGCCACCATTGTCCTTCCTGGCATGCAGAGAAGCTCCCCTGTCCAGCAGAAGCCAGACCAGGTCCTCCTCACCAGTTTGCACTGCGGTCTGCAGGGGTGTCCAGCCACCGTCTACCTTGGAGTTCACAACTGCTCCTTGCTCCAGCAGCTCTAGCACAGCTTCTTTATCCCTGTTCTTCACAGCAGCGTTTAACTTGGAGTTAAGGACTTCTGTTGTCTTCGTGCTGGGAGGGCTGGACACCTTCTTCTGGTTGTAAGCTGGGGGCTCCATGGTGGTCAGACAGAGGGCTCTGCACCTCTGATGTTCCCCACCAGAGCCCAGGGATCCACACAAGAATGGGAGAGGTGCAGTGCTCAGTGCCTTGGTTGTGGGGGATGTGCTGGGTGTGGCCGATGAAACACCTTGGGTGCTATTTTAAGGGCTCTGTGGTCTTCACCTGATTAATGAACAGAAAATACTGCTGTATTAGCCTCTGAAACCTCACCATTTATACTCACTTTCCTGCAGGTCTGTGTGAGGGTCAGCTGAGGACAGCAATGCCAGTGCCAGCCAGGAGAGCCAAGGCCTGTGCTGCCCGCGTACCAATGGACGGAACAATGGACTCATTGTTTCCTTGCCTGGCCTCAGCCCCTCTCACCACCCAGGGAGGTGTCCCTGCTGCTTTTGCTATAAATGTTATCTCAGACTCATCACAGGTTACCTGATAAGCCATCCCCCAGCGATGGTGTCAGGTGGAGAATGCAGCAGACAGGCAGAGATGGGAATTCCCCTTCACCTTTGGATGGCAACCACACACAGTCCTGACTTGTCCCTGATCCAACACCTGGAGTGAGGCAGAAAGCCAGCCTTAATCCCTCCTGCTTCTATAGGCCATGAGGAGACCCTACCTGACAGGAAGCATCTCCTAAGATTTTCAGCACATTAGGAGATTAATCAGGTAGGACTTAATCTACCTTCATCTATCTGGTATCTAGAAAAAGTGGGACTCCAATACCCATTTTCAAGCGATCAGCACTTTAAGGAGTTACTGCCTGACAAGCTTAACTGGAAATAAATTACTTAAGCAAATCAGGAAAGGGATAGAGAAATCTTAAGGTATAAAAGCAAAGTAGAAATTTACACGAATTTACCCTCAGGAAAGCCAAAGATTATTTTCTGGATAGTTTATTTCCCTGCCCAGCAGGAAATAAACACAGTATTTCAATGATTTAGATGCATTTCATTTCCTTGTATTAATTTTTGCCACACAGAAAAAAAAAAAAAAAAAAAACCAGTGTTACTTTCCTGGCCAGAAAAGCAGCACAGCATCCCCTGGGCGCGGTGGGGCTCAAGATCCTTGCCGCTGTCGGGACGGCAGAAGCCTGGGGAGAGGGACAGAGGGGCTGAGCACCTTCCTCCTCTTCCTCCGAGCAGCAGAGCCGCAAGCTCTGTACTCTTTAGTACTCTGTCCTCCAGGAAACCTTTAAACATTTCCATCCCCGCCCCGCTTGACTTTTGACCACGCGGCGTTCGCGTCCGCGCGTCTCGATGTGCCGATGGTGTCACCCAGCCTTGCCAGCTGCCACCCACAGCGACACGGCCAGCAAGGGGTCCCTGTGCCTGGGCACAAGCCCGGCCACTGCTGAAAATGCTTTCCGAGCCACAGAGCACCTTTTCCCGGCGGCTGCTCTTCGCTGCTGCTCCCCAGCTCGTGTTTGCTTCCGGGCAAAGTCCTCAAGTACGTGCTGGCCCCTCCCAGGAAGGAAGGTTTTATCCGCTTGCAGGAGGATGCTGGGGGGGCTGGGGAAGGCGTTTGGCGGCTTTTTTTTCAGCATACAGCAGAGAAGTCATGGGCAAAGTGCTCTCCCCATACAGTCCCGTACGCACAGACCCTGTTTACAAAAATCTGCTCAGCAGTGGTTCAGGAACTGAAGGCGTGGAGGCATTAAGTGCATCAGCGGTGTGGTTTTGGGGAGATTTGGGATGGTTTGGGGTTTTATTTTAAGCTTTTCCTCACCTTTTCGTAAATCCATCCGCACGAGGGAACTAAATGCTGCTAAATTACACCCGGGGAATCGCTGAGCTCCAGATCTGTGGGTTCCTCACTGCTTGGGCAGGCAGCTCCCACCACCCTGGCACCCTGCTCCTTGTAGGCAGCTCTGTGTAAACACCCAGGGAGCCTGGTCCTCCAGGCATTCCTTATCTGCCCTGTACAGGAAATACATGAAGGAGCCTAGGCTGTGATGGCCCACCCAGTTTCCTTCACCACCCTGTGACGTGAGATGAGCTCAGCAGAGCTCCTCCACTGAACTGTGCCAGCAGCAGGATTCAGTTCACATCTGAAATGGGGCTGGAATTGTGTCAGTCAAATAATTCCTGACTTTCCATGGTGCCTTTGTTCATGCACAAACTAGGAATCTGCATATGGACTGGATACAAGCACAAGGGCACAGAAAAGCCCTTAAAGGGCTGGGTGGATGTAGTCTTGCTCATGTTTTACATGGATATCCCAATCCTTATGGATGTCTGCACTGCTGACTCACGTCTCCATGCCAGCTTTCACTAAGCTCTGCCTCTGCAGGAGTCTCATCTTTGTACCTCACTGTGGTGTTGGGCATCCTGCTTCCCACGCCATGCTGTGCATCCACAGGGTCTGGGAACATCCCACAGTCTCTGCATGGAATTTCACAGGGTTTGTGCTGCCACAGGAGACCTTGACACAGCCCCACCGAGACAGAGACTGAAAACTCAGGGAGCAATCTCCAGTCAGTCTCAAGGCTGTCAGGATCTCATTTTAATTCACACAAAGAATCTCTCCTGGTTTGACCAGGTCTGTGGCTGTAGCTGCTGGTGTTCAAGTACCCCTTTGCACCAGCAAATGGAATTTTCATTCCATTTCCAGGGAATGAAAGGGTCTCAAAGATTTTCTAAAGCATGGGAGTAACAGCTCCTCTCTACCACCATTCTGTAGCCTCTGGGTTATGGAGTTCCTGCTGTATTTGCACATCTGCAGAGTCATTATTTGCCCCCAAGCACCCAGGGACTCAGGAGATGAGCTGCTGAGACAGACAGCAGGAAAATTGAGGACACAGCTAAGCAAATCTCCCTTTTCCTCCATTCTGATGGACTTACATTCAATTTTACATCCCTTCCCCTGAGATGACATCTCTGAGAATCCATGTCCTCCCAGCAGCCACAAATAAACATGAGATAAAATGTGGCAACAAAAACTGCCTGCCAAGGTCAAAATCATTTTTAAAGGAGCTAGGAATAGTAGGATGAAGTTTTTTCTTCATGTTCCCTTCACGTGCTTTCTTATTATATTTCCAAATGGGAATATCCCAGGGTTTATGTGCTTGGCCATGCTGATGTGACTTTCAGTGCTGGATCACAACCCTGGAAAATAGTCCACAGAAGGATGGCAGGTGGTGCTACCCATGGTGGAGCATCATCCACTTCTCACAGAACCATTTAGGTTTGAAAAGACCTCCAGGATCACTGAGGTCACCCAGCACTGCCAAGTCCACCACTAAACCACATCCCTAAGTGCCGTATCTATCCCTTTTTGGAGTATTTTTACGTTTTTTAAACTTCATTTTCTTCATAGATTTTTTTGACTGCTGCTCAATGCTCATCACGACCAAAAAAGAAAAGAGCAGCATTTTGCCAACAGGGAAGGAGAGGTGAGGGCAATAGTGAGGCAGGCAGGGACCTCACCAAGCAGGACAGCACATCCCAATCCCTGGGGAAGGAGAGCAGGGCAGGTCCCTTTAAAACAGCCCAGAGCAGCCAAAACAGGTCAGACAAGGAGTCAGGATGAGCACCTGAGCTTAGATGCCCTTCCCAAGGAGAGGAGGTGGATCTCCAGCAGGATTTCTCCCAGCTGTTTCTCATCCCCATCCTTGCCCCCGGGCTGTGGATGTACCGTGTCCAAGCTCCCCTCCAGCACAGACAGCCCAGCCCCAGGGAGGCAGGAGGGCTGCAGACCCCAGCACTGCCCTCAGTGCCGCAGCAGCAGCAGAAAGCATGAGAATTATCTCTCATTCTTTCTTGGCTCCTGAGGCACCCCAGGGGTGCAAATCCTTGTGCGCAGCTGGAGCGGATTGACAACCTTGGCATTCAGCTGCATGTGTCAGGGGAAGGTGAGCCATGTGGGAACACATCAGCTGTGAGTTCTGGCACGTTATTCAGGCAAAGGCCTTGAAGTGGAAGCTGCAGAGCAATGCCATCCAGCTGCTCCCTCCCCACCAGCTGGCCTGGGGGCTGGCAGAGCACTGCAGAACCTGGGGTGAAGCATTTGCCGTGTTTGAAATGGCTCAGTGCATCCTTTCTGCTGCTGAGCTTCCTCCAAAAACATGTCTAAAGAGCCATTTACAGCATTCCTTTGCAGCCTTTCTTTAAAAAGAGAAACAAATAATGGATGTACACACATGCAGCCATGAATTCACCGGTTGTCACGTGTGTGTATCCATGGAAAATGAAAGCTTAGAATTCCTACACTTGTATATATGCACATCCACCTGCCTGAAGACTTGTCTTAGTGCACTCCTGCATGTCCATGTCCTAAGGCCACCCCAAAGCTGCTTGGTCTCACTGGAGCAGGGACCCTCTGGCTGCAGGAGCCCCTGAACTGCTGCTGGGAATGCTCAGGGTCCCAGGGCATGGGGAAATGGCTATTTTCCACCAAATAAATCCACCTCCCATCCTGGCTCATGGAAACCTGGCCCCGGAGCAAGTATGTGTTCTCAGCCTGCGGGGCAGGGCAGTGCCAGCCCCGACGTTCGCTCCCCGAGCTCACATCCCCTCAGCTGCTTCCAAATTCGCAGCCTCCTCCCTGGGAAACTTCGGCCGGGGTTTACTGGGAGTGACCGCAGCTGGCCGAGGGAAGCTTTGGCTCCTCTTTCTCAACGTGGTTTTGTGGGTTGGGGTTTTTTTATCCCCCTGAGGCTTTAAGGTTTTTTGCATTACCACTGGGTTTTGGCAGCAGCCACAGCTGTATGCAAGGCTTGCTTTTAGTGGCTGAATTTTCTCTTTGGGAAGCATCTCAGGCTTGTAGAGAGGAAACCGGGCTGCAAATGGGATTGCCCAGGATCAGCTGTGGGGTCTGAGAGCTGCCAGCAAAGCTGAGACTCAGCTTGGGCCGTGCATGATGCAGCAAGAACAGACACAGCCTCAAATTTCCTTCTAAAGAAAGCTCAAAAAGATTTTAATTCTATATTTTTCTTACTTCTTTATTTTATAGTTGTTGGCCTATTTATTTTTTTAATGGAGAATCAGTTTTAAATTAACTTCCAAGTATGCAAGACAAAGTATTCATATTTTTCATTCAGAAGCTGCAGTTAAAAAAAAAAAAAGGCAACAACGACATTATTTTTGATTCTAGCTTCTTCTAGTCTGCTTTACAGCTCTCTTTCCTGATAAGTAATTTAAATATTTCCTGGATACTTTTCAGCTCATTTCTTCCCTCTGACACTTACAAGGATAAGGTATAGATGCAAACTGCTATGACCCCAAATCAACTGGCTTGTAAGACAAGCCCGTGCTTAATTTAAAAGGAAATGAAAGGTGAGAGGAAGCTCAACCTGCTTTCCTCTGGAGAGGCGGGGAATAGGGATGGAGCAGAGTCGATGTATTTTACAGTGACTGGTGATCCTTGGACCCTGCATGGCTGTATTAGAGGGGACAGGAGGTTCTGTTGTAGCTGCAGGTGCCTGTAAAATGCATTTGAATGGCAGGGGGTGGCTTGTGATCATAGTAACACCTTGGAATGTGTGTATTCCTGAGTTATTCCCCAGTGATTCCAGCTCCTCCTTGGCAATCCTCTCATGCTCTCCTGTGCTGACGCAGGCCAGTTAATTTTGGCTTCCAGAACACACAATAAATAGAAAGAAGGCAACTGAAAATAACATGTTTTGGATGGGTTTTTATTCCAAACACTTCTTCAAGCTGCACTGGGGTGCTCCTCTCCCTATGGTGCCACAGGCAACCCTGAGTGCTTCCATGGAGCCGTCTCCTGGGAGAGACACAGACCATGCAACCCTCCCCTTCCTTCCCAGAGCATTCCAGGACCTCAGCACATTTTGCACAGGAATAGGATGTTTTTTAATAACCCCTCTAATACCAGAGAGTTTCCCCCTTGTAAATGAATTCAATCATCAGGTGTGTTACTGACAAAAATCAAGTATTATTTATGTGAGTGACCCCAAAGCAGGTTTTTTTTTGCAAAAAGCAGCCCTCACTTGGATCCTCCCAATTTTAAGATATTGGTGTCTTACTAATACCAAGCAGATATTGAGAACTGCAGTCCTGTAAAGGGCTCAGAAATTATGAGCAATACAAGCAGTACTAAATACTATGGCAGTTCATATATTCAAAACTTCACTTCTGCTTTCATTCTTTCTATGAACTGTTCAGTTTTCTTCAATAAACTAAATACCACAAAGCTTTACTCTTCAAAAATCTTCCCTCTTCCTTCTCTGCTCTTGACATGTCACTTTTAAAGTGACTGGAAATGCCCCCTGAGTCACCCAGCACAAGCAGCTTTGCAAAGAATTAGAATGTAAAATTTAATTGAAAGTCCACAACCAAAAAAAGTAAAGACCCAGCCCATGCTATCAAGGTATTTTCCTCTTTACATTTTTTTATAATGACAACATTACATCAGTAATGAGAACAGACCATTGTGCATTGCTCACTTCAGTAACACAGAAAAGATGGTTCCAGTTGTTATAATAAACAATAAATAAGAAAGCAGCTGATATCTCCATGTAAACACAGCCAGGACAACTGCCAGGGGCTCAGAGGTGTAATCAGGATGGGAATGGTGGAAGAGGACTTGGAATAACATCCCCAAACTGGTCTTTGGTCCGTTGCTCTGCTCAAGCAGCTGTGAAAAGCCCACACAGTGCTGTGCTCTGGCTGTTGCTGGGACAGGGGGGCAGAAGAGAGTTCTCTTGGCAACAGTGAGTACTAGTGGGATAAGAACCTCTAGGTTTGGTCTTTAGAGATAAACAGAGCCCTGGGAAGCAGCCCTCAGCAGGGAGCAGTACTGGTGGCATGTTCCCCAGGACCCAGCACAGGCTCTTCATCACCCACCCACGCAGCTGCTGGCGCCATTGCTGCCAAATGGGATCCACACGTCTCCAGAACCCCGAAATTCCTGCTGAGAGGGACTTTCTGAAGACCTGCCCCCAGGTCTGAGCTAATGATGTGTCCTGCCACCCCTCCAAGTTACTGAATTTGTGGCACTGATTTCGCTCACTCCACAGGTTTCTGGTAAAATGCTGTGGCTGCAGACTGGTTTCCCCATCCAAGGGAATACCAAGCCCAATTATAAATGCAGGCAAAGCTCCAGGTTTTCTCTCTCATGTGTGAATATCAAGTTTTCCATAGGGTCGTGTTGGGCTACACTGTGCGCTGGAAGAGAGATTAGGCCTTGTCGGCCGAAGAGAGAGCCTTGATCTCAGACCCAGAGGTGATCCTGGGATTACAGCCAGGTCACCGGGGATGGGCTGAGAGAGCATTGTGGGTTTCTGGACAGTGTCAGCCCTATGAGATGTGATAATTGCAGTTTCTGACCTTGTAAGGTATTGTTTACCTTTTACCATAATAGGCAATGTCTGGGAAATACCCCAGGTGATTGGGGAACACTGAGGTGAACACCTTTCCTGTTTATATGAGGTGATATCCTGTTAGCTACTGGTATTTAAGGGAATTTCTGATGCGCAATAAAGCTTTTGCACCTTTTCCACCATATGTGCGGAGTCCATGCCCGTGCGTGATTACTGCAGGGTCGCTCACCAAAGTGCCTGTTTGACCTCTCTATTCTCTGCCTAGGACAAGCTGCTGTGTGCCAAGATGCCTTCCACATCTTTAAGGGGAGAAAAGAAATAACGTGGGCTGCAAAGCACCCTTGTACTGCCACCCATGGTCCTCCAAACCCTTTAGCAGCTCTCCCTGCTGCTATTGGCATACTTTGCTCCATGATTGTGCTACAAATCTGTCTAGTCCTCTCAAATTATTACACAGAAAAGGTGGGAGGCATGCTAAGTGCTACAACAGCCAAAATAATTTAATTTACAAGCTCCTCGGGGCAAGGGATGTGCATGTGTGCTTTCAGCAGTGCTCTTCTAATAAATACAGAGACAATAATAATAACAACAATGATAAAATAAATAACAATAATAGGAATAAAACGTTGCGCACATGACCTAAGATTAGGTGCAATCTGAAGGTCGTGAAGCACAAGTGAGGGATAAAAACATCACTGCACTGGAAGGAGGCGGAAAGCTTTGATGCAGAGCATGCATAGGACAGAGCTGGAGGATCTTGGGATCAGGAGAAGGCAGCTGCTGGATCCCTCCAGCTGAAAATGCCACGTAGTCTTGGGGGCTTTTATACTGGCCATTCCCTGTGTGTGGGAATGGCAGGCTCCTGTGCTGGCCCCGCAGCTGGTGGCTGATGCCGCAGGTCATAGAGCAGGTGGGAGCTCTTTGGTTATGGATGCTCAGGGGAATCCCATCTCTTTTTCCTGGACTTGCAGCTCAAATCCAATTTCTTTCTGTCTCTGCAGTGGTGCAGGTCTCTGGTTGAGCTGCAAGGGGAGGCTCTGGGCTCCCACCTGCTCTGCTCCCCTGGGGAGGGAGGAATGCCGGGCCCAGTGGCTCCGTGCGGAGCAGGAAGCACTCGAGGTCCTGAGGATCCTGCTAAAATTCCAGAACTTCAGCCGAAACCCCGCCAAATGGACCTCGGCCCTGGCAAACCACGTCCCAACCTGTGCCTGGCCCCCTGGCTTGTCTCCCCGCTGTGGCTCAGGTCAGGTGTGCGACCGCTTGCTGGTGCCACGGCTGGTGGCCTGCTTGGTCATGTCCTGGTAGGAGGCGGATTTCAGGAAGCGGGGATAGGAGTCCTTCTCCATCAGCGTGCGGGTCTTGGCCTGGGCCTCGTTGAAGCAGGCGGAGGTGGCCCCCAAGAGGTTCTTGCGGGTGATCTCCCTGGTTTCGTGGTCGATATTCACCTGCAAGGCAGCAGCACCCACAAACATTAATTCCCCTCCTATGTGAAGATAGAAACTGGTTTTAATCCATCTTCAGATGAGGGTGAAGATGCTCGCAGACCTTTCTGTCCCTTCATGGTTGGATTCAATGTCTGTTCCAACATTAACGAGTCAATGGTGATGGACCACACGATGCTAGAAATTAAAGCTCTCTTGAACAAGAGGACATCTTCCCACTGATCCAAGAGCACTTTAATAAAATCTGCCAGGATGTTTTATTCCTTTCCCACCCTATTTGATGCCACAGAAAATGCTCTCACCTCCCTGGGTGCCTCACTTTGGACAAACTCCTCGAAGATCCTGTTGGCTTTGGAGGCCAGCTTGGTTTTCGACCGGGTCTTTTTGAAGTCTTCGCATGCCAGCCAGAAATCGAGATTCTCCTCGCTGAATTCAGTTTTCAGGAAGGTGTGGAAGGCATTTACCCCACCTGGGGAGGGGACAGAAGGCAGAGAGGAGGAGGACCAGCAGCAGACATCGCCTGGCGAGTGCCCTGGGAGCTCAGACCGTGACATCTGCAGATTTCCTTTCCCTCTGGGCAAATTCCACCCTCTGAGACACCGCTAACTGGCCTCTAGACTCCAATAAAATCCTTTCCCACAGACAAGTAATCCTCTGGTTTTATTTATGTGACCTTTCTGTAATGAGGCTTCAGAGTATTTTCTTTACAGCTTCGGAAAAGAGCTAATTCTACCTAAGGAGAAGCGCGCTGACGCATCGGAATGCTGCAGGAACCAAACAGCAGTGCCTTTATTTTGATTTCTCAGCCAAGATCTGGGGGGAACGAGATGCTAAGGATGGGAGAGTAATTGCAGCAAGGATTTCAGAGCTGTGCTGGGAGGGTGTATTAAGTTACAAAGCTGGAGATGCTCATTAGCCATCACAGCACGTGAGAAAGGCTGGGAAAAAAAAAAAACACTTGGCCCCAGACTAGTGCTGTGGAAGGACTTTGTTTGGCTGGGGAAGAGCTTTTAAGGTAGACTTTTGGATTAAAATTTGGTACTTCTGCCATTGTTCAGACCCAAGTGTAAGGAGAGGATTATGTGTGGGACTAAAAAAGAGGTCCCATCTCCGGGTCTGGAGGAACTGTCTGCATAGGGAGAGGGAGACAGCATCTCACAGGAGCCCTGTGCATCACAGACATACAGCTGATATCAGAGGGGAAAAAGGCTACAGTTATTCAGTAAAACAGCTGAATTCCTTCTCCCTGTGGAAGAGCCATCCCTGGAGGCACAGGACAGACAGAGGGCAGCAGTACAGTTTTCTGAGCAAGACTGAGAGGAGGTGACTACATCGCTGTCTCCACCAGATGCTGAGAGCAGACACGGCCTTCTCCTGATTGTGGAGAAGGGGGTGGTCTGGGAATACCATGGCATTCCCCCTGGTAGGCTGCTCCACATGAGATGCCCGTGACAATGCTCCTGTCCCAAGGCAGCAGTGAGGTGTTGTGAGACAACACTTCTGCCCTC
>VXBT01004379.1:104222-158603 GCA_013400235.1 Oriolus oriolus
TAGTGAGGCAGGCAGTGAGCCCTGTGCATCAGATCTGGGCAGGAAAGGGACCTTTTCCTTAATCCTAAAACACCTCATTTGATGAGGAGGCGAGACTTCATCATACGCTGACTTCAGGCATACAGCTCACTAAGAGTACATTTGTCCTACACGCTCTCACCAAGAGAAGAAAACAAGATGCTACTCACTTTTGCTCTTGAGGAGCTGGTCAAAGGACTCCTTCCATTCCAGCACCTCTCGGGAGGAGTCTCTGGAAAAGACAAAAGGACATAAGGCTTGCTGTCCAGTGGCGAGGGACAGGAGCACTTCAGTTGTGCAGCTCCATCAATGGGAGACAGTGGCATTCAGCAGGAAAACAAAGCCAGAGACCAATATCCATTACCTGTGGGCTCTCTTTCCTCTCTCCTCCCTTTCTTTTACCTTCCCCGATGGCTCACCCGACCTCAGGTCCATGCTGCTGGCCAGGAGGTTCCCTAGGGAATGCTCAGAAAAACCCTTTTCTGCTGATACCAGTCTAGCAGATTCTCTAGAGAATGCTCAGAAGACTCCTTTTCTCTTGGTGCCAGTCCAGCAGAGCCTCCTCTGCAAGAAGACCCCCTGCCCTCAGCAGCAATATTTAGTGTTTTGTGTTTAATGCTGCCTGCATTCCCCAGGGATCCCAGCCACTGGTGTGAGACACCAGGAACTGCAGGAGCCTTGCGGGTTTCTTGCCTCTTGCCAAGGCCCTGCTCTCTGTGCCTAATGCCAGAGCATCTGTTCTCCAGTCGGATTTTATAACCGCTGGAGCTGGGAAGTGATCCGCCTTCCTGGCCTGCCTGGGTGGGACTATGGGGAGGGGGAGCTGTGCTCTGTCCTCTCTGCTGCACAAATGGGCAGGAGCATCCCTCGGGAAAGCCTGATCTGTGGGCATGCAGCCTGGGCTGAACCTGGGACAGAGCAGTGCTTGGCTTACCTCCTCCTGGAGCCCAGCTGCAGCTTGCTGGAGCTCCCAGTCTTGTGTCCCAGCTCGGGTTTATGAAGCAGGATCCCTAAGTGGGTCTTCAGGTCCTTGGCTCTGGAAGGGAAGGAGGAAGGGGAAAGCTGGGATCGCTGGACCATCAGACTGCTGCCACCACCCCTTCCCCTGGCAGGGGCTGCACCCCATGGGCTCGGGGGGACAGCCCTCGCTCCCCAGCTTCAGCCACTTCTTTGCTCTCTGGTGTATGAAATAAATGTTCCCTACTCGCTTTTCCTGCTCCCTGGCAACCACGCTCGGCAGCTCATTAAACCTGGGGGACTGTTTTCTCCTGCTTGCTTCCCAGCTAGAGACACATGGAATATAAGGCACGACGAGCTCTTTCCTCTGGGGCAAGTAAGAGAGCAGCTGCTGAGTGCCCAGCTGGAGCTCCCCCACCCCCCCCAGCTCCCCGGAGCTAACCTGGTTCCTTTTCCCATTCCACTCTCCCGGCAGCGCTCCGCTGCTCCCAAACCACTGGAAAAACACAGCGATTTCTTTCCACTCGGCAGAGCGGGAGCATTTCCCTGTTGCCGGGCTGCTGCTCTCTTGCTCTCTTTTTGGGGTGCCCTTGGGTCCCCAGGAGCCTGTCACCAGGCCGTGGAGAGGGTTGCGCTCCGCAGCAGCACCGTTCACGTACCCCATGCCTTTAGAAGCCAGCGGCAGCACGATGCTCTTGAGCCAGAGGCTGGGATGCTCCTGCCTGTCCCCGCGGCTCCGCGGCGAGGGCACGGTGGAGGCACCTCCCTGCCAGGAAGCAGGGCAGGAGAAGAGACTCCTGTCCCCAGGGTGCCCCCGAGGCTTGTGGCCCCGCTGCTATTTGTGTGCCGCGGCTCGTTCAGGCGTCCCAAGGCGCCCATACAAAAATAAGGGTTTAAATGTCAAGCCGGCAGCATGGGGCTTTGCAGTCGTGGTTGGCGGGAGGAGCAACATGTCACTTAAACAGTTCAACCGTGCTGACAAAAATACTCCTGCTGCTGTCAACTCGAAGCAAGTTGTGCAGAGACAAAGCCAGAGAAACCCTGGTGTGTTTGTACAGCCCGACACGCGCCGGGCAGCCCTGTCCAGCCTCCTGTCCCTCCGCATGTTTTTCCTCCGTGTTCCCCTCCGGGGGAGCAGAAAGGATGCAGCCACAACAAATCACTTCACTGCGTGTTTCCTTGAGGTCTGCACCCCAGTTTGTACCCTAACATCACATCCGCAGCAGCAGAGGCTGGTTCAGGTGCATCTTTTCCAGCGAACCCTCTGCATCCCAGAAGAGCCTTACCTTTCCAGGCAAGTGATGGGGAGCGCGGCTAAGCTCCGGCACATGCTGAGAGCTGGGCACCCAGGCATCCAGCAACTCATCAGGTCCTTAGGGGGATGGCAGGAGGGTGCGACAGGCGGCTGCGGCACCACCTGCCCCGCGGTCGTGTGCTGGCGGCTGAACAGCGGCGCGGAACCGCGCTTTATATCGGATGGGAGGCGGGAGAGCAGGGAGGGGGACCCAGCATCGCTCTAGCCTCCAGCCAACCAAAAGCTGCTCCGGCAGCGCCCGTGAAGTAAGAGCTTAGGTAAGTTTGTGTGTGCTGGTAAGGGAGGGGGTAGTGGGAGGCCCGGCTTGTCCTTGAGCGTCAGTCATAGCTGCTTCCTCGAGAACGGGAAAAAACAGGCTCGTTTCCACCGACGTGTGGAGCCTGCCGAGCAACCGCCGGCGGGAGGGAGAGCGAGGGACCGGACAGACGCTGTAGCGCACAGCAAGAGTCGTCAGCTCCATCCTGCTGCCCGAGGGCTTCCAAACCTCCCCGCACTTCCAGCATCGCAGCAGCAGGCTCTGCCCAAGTGGTTTAAGCAGGGGATGCCAGTCCTCAGCAGAGTCAGGCAGCATCCCAGGGGCAGGAGGGTTTGTGCTTCCTGGGGCAATACGATACAGGTAGAGCAGAAGGGTGTAATGTTTCCACTTCTCCCTTAATGGCACTGCCAGTTCACAGGCGGAATATATAAGGACAGTGTCTGGCCCCATGTGCTGGCTGAAGTTGCACTTCTTCATCACAAATTCCCTGTTGGGTGTATGATGAGAGAAAGGAAAGGAAGAGATGCACAACAAAGAAATCCAAAGCCTGGGAAAGCATTTGATAATGGAGGATCCTGATGAGACCTGAAAATTGAAAGGAGATTAAAAGCTGGGGAGAGACTGGAAACTGGAGGAGAAGGACTGAGCCAGCAAAACAGAAAGATGAAGAGAAAGGGTTAAACCAGTGTCAGACACTGCACACCATCAAACCCCAGGGTCTGATGCTAGAAGCACCAGAGGTCCATGACAACCAACAGGTCCCCTGTGCCAAAGTCAGGCTCACAGAGGATCCCAGAGAGCTGCCCTCCCTGCAATTCCCCAGCTCAGTGGCTCTGGAAGGGAGCGACCTTAAACCCTCCTGCTCATGGCCAGCCCAGGGCAAGGCCAGAGCTGCCGCTTCCACTCCTCATCTTCTGCCTTCTTCCCTACTTCATCCCTGCTATCCCAGCTCAGACATTTTTCCAGAGCTCAAGTTGTTTCCTGCCCTTGCTGCCTGCATTCATCACATGCAGCACATTGCCAGAGCATCTTTCTCATTCCCTGAGCATCTTTCCCAGGAGAGATGAACTGTGCCAGGAGGGTGGCAGCACAAAGCCATCTCGGCCGTGGGCCAGAGAGAAAGGCTCCTCTCAAGCTGCCTTTGGGAGCAGGAGCATGAGGATACCTGGATGGGACACTTTGGGAGGAGCATGAGGCACCTCAGCTCCCTTGAGCTGTAAAGGCTAGTCCTGTTTTTCTCTCATCACTTAGAAAAAGCCACAAAATCATCTTGCTCACAGACAGGCAGGAAAGATGCCTGAGGACTGCCTGAACACACACTTTTAGCTCCTGTCTCAGCTCTAATGTAAGAGCAGCCTCTTTCCTGACGGCTCTGGGGTTTTTCACTTGAATAATCAAGTTTAAGCCTTCTTGGTTAGCAAATATTCAGCTACAGATAAACGACTGGAGCTACACAAAGCTCTTATTCATGTCTTCTCTGTGCCTTAAAATCATTATTAGAGCTGTGATCCTTGCTGTGGATTTAAGGGAAGAAATGGAAGAGTAAAGGTGAGAGGGCTGTAAGGTTGCTTTTGCCTGTACAGCTGCTGAGAAGGTCTGTGCATGCTCACAGCGTGGACAGTGCTTGATCTAAGTTTTTGAAGTGCTTGGCCACACCAGCCTGGTGCTCCACCCCCGTTCAGCACCGTGCTGGGAGCACTGGTGTCACAGCAGCAGTGCTGTGCTGATGTGGGCACAGGCTCCTGGTACCCACAGGGCAGGGCCTCATTCAGCTGTTCCACAGAGTCACAGAATGGTCAGGGTTGGGAAGGAGATCTGGAGATCACCCAGTCCAACACCCTGCTAAAGCAGGCTGGCACTCGTCGCCCAGCTGCAGCAGGTGACCAGAGGGTTTAGGATGGCAATGCCCCTTCTCCTCATCACCTACATCTCCCATCTCCTCCCTGGTTTTCCACACAAATCCTGTGCTCAGTGATGCTGTGTTGTTGTTCTGCCTCATCATTTCACAGCATGCCTGGTGTTAAGCAGGAATTCACCTCTGTCCTTTTCCCCTCTAAAACTGCAGCCCATCCTCCCACCTACAGATCTGCAAAATCACTGTGGTAACTCTCACTGGTGTTTGAGGCATCATCTGAGCAGGTCATGCCAAGAGGAAAACCTCCAGGAGCCTGGACACGTGTTGCAGGCACATGGGACAGATGATTTCTGGCTGCAACTCCATGGTGCCTGGCACAGCCACTGTGCTGGGAGCCATGTGCTGCTTGAAGCAGCCAGGCAAATATAACTATGGCAGAAACACAGCTGGGATAGCAGCAACAGCAAATGGTGAGGAGCATGGGGGATGTGAGCCAGAACAGAGATACTCTGCGCCTCTCTGCCTTGAGATTACAGCCTGCTGACTGCCCCCCCCACCACCCCTTTGCTTTAGTCCTTGTCTCCCCGCTGCTTTTTCTGAGAGAAATAAAGTACACTGGACAAGTGTGTGGTTTTACTTTGTCCCTTGTGGCAGCTTTTGAAACTCTTGGTTCAGGCGAGGCAAAGCTGACAGTGAAGCAGAGGTGAGGAGCTGCCAGTGGTGAGAGAGAGAGAGCCCTGTACAATCCCAGTGGGAGGGAGTCAGTTTAAGGCTGCATCTTTTTGGGCACCACAGTGGCTCAGCCAGAAGAGGCACAAAGCCACAGGAAATGCCACGCTCACGCCAGGGTGTTTGATCCAGAGCATGACTCTGGGACACAGGGCAGTGCCAGATCCATGTGTGCAGGTCTAAGCCCAGACACAGGAGTGGGGTTGGGCTGTTCCAGCAAAATCCTCCTCACCAAGTCCAGGACAGACTCTCTGCCCACTGTGCCACAGCCACCAGGCCCCTGCACAAGCCACCACCTGACTCCTCTGCTCCCTTGGGCAGCTTTTCTGCCTCTCCCCCTTCTATGGGGTGGGAGATGCTATTCAAGGACAGGCAGGTCACCAGCATGGGCTACACTAGGTGAGATATTTCATACTGCAGAGCTCTTCCCAGGGTTATGCAATAGCCTCTCAGCCCAGGCATGTGTGTGTACTCAGATGTCTTCATGCTGCTCTGTATCTAATTTAATTGCATGCTTCCTGTCTCATTTAGCTTAGCAGCCTCCTGTGGCTCCGGCTCCGTTGTCTCCATCATCAGTTCTTGTTTTGGAACACAAAAAAACTCATCTGTGTCACAATGCCTGGGGCCAGGCTCCCTTCCCAGAATCGTGCCACAGCCTTGCCAGCACCAATCCACCTCCCATCCACAGGGACCAGTTTCATTTCCACCAGGAAGGTCCTGGCAACGCAGGTAGGTGCTCAGAGGGGTTCCTGCCTGCTGAGGCTGGGAGGTGGCTGGGCTGTGAAGGCACCTGCTGCATCCACAGCCACCCTTTGCAAGCATTTGGGGGTGCAGCCACTGACTGCCTTCACCCTCAGCAGCAAAACACACACACCATCAGCCCCAGGGATTGCTGCTGGTGTTTCTGGGTTAGTATTTGCAAAGTGCCAGCAACTTTGGAAAATATGAAAATAAAAGTTTCAGCCCCAAACTACAGAAATGGGGTGAGGAACAGGAAAACAAGGGTTTGGTGACAGGGTGCAAAGTGCCCTTGCATATGTGCTCCAATGCACAGTCAAGCTCTGAAAGCTTCTGGCTGCAGTATTTTTGTATTTTTATACTGTTTGAGTGGAATAAGGGGAAGATACAGAAATAGATGGGAAGGGGAGGCAGGGAGGAAGAGGAGAGGAAGAGCCAGGGTGAGCTGTGCTGTTGGGATCTCACTGCATCACCAGGCAGGCTCACCAAGGAGTCTGTCCCTGATTTCTCCTAAACCAGTGGGGAACCACAGAGGTGGTGATCAGGAATGGTCAAATCTGAAGGCAGCACTGCATGCTCCCTGCAGCATTCCAGCAGAGCCTGCCATGAAATCAGGGAGATACTGGGTGCAAAGGAGCAGAAATGGGAGGTTTAAAGGCCTTGCTCGTGTTGCATAGCCCCTTCCTCCACCTGCAAGCTGTTGCTAAGCTCTGGATGTCTTTAAGAGGGAAGCAAGCAAAGGAGATGGGAATGGGATGGAGGTTGGTGTTGTGCAGGTAGGATCGCGGTGATGGGCACAGGGTTTAGTGGTGGGCTTGGCAGTGCTGTGTTAATGGTTAGACGTGGTGATTCTAGAGGTCTTTTCCAACCTGAGCAATTCTATGATAGTGCCAGGGAGGAGCATGGGAGCTACCAAGGCTGAGACAGCACCCAGGCATTTGCAAATGGTCCCCGAGCAGCCGCATTGCAGCTGGGTCTTGGCCATGGGCAAGACTTATGGGACAGGGACAGTCAAGGGCTGCTGTGGGACGCCATATCCATGTGGTTGCAGGTGAGCCTGGCTCCACCTGTGCCTGCCCAGCCCATCCCAGGACAGGCAGCTGCCCATGTAGGATTCTTTACCCTCACCCACGGGGTGTTTGATGGATTCTCAACATGCTGCATTCATATGCAGCAGGGGAGGAAATAGCTGCTCTGGAAATTTGTAGCAGTGCAGAAAGAGATTACTGAAAAAAAAAAGAAAAATTAGAATTACAAATGAGGTTTTCGAGGGGCAGCTGTTATCCACTCTGCTCACGTGCTTGCTTTGCACAGCTGCACAGGGAGAGGTAGCTGACAGCAGGTACGCTTAATCTTCTCTTTCCGTTCCTGGCACCTGCTTTTTAAAGCCACTGAACAGCCAGGAAAAAAAGCTAAAGATGATGGCTAAATATATCCTAACTAAGAGGAGAGACAGAGCAGCACTAATGGCTGATCCATCCTTGAATGCATCCAAATTGGTTTGGCTCAGAGACAGGCTGAGGGAAGAAGCAGCAGATGAAAAGGAAAAACAATAAAAGAAGGGATTTAGGGGAAAAAATAAGGGGGATAGAAAGAGGCCAGAGGCACTGATAAATTCCACTGCACCCATTTCCAGAGGAAAACAAGCCCATTTAATTTTTGCTTTTAAATGCAACCCTGTGCAGACCACAGAGCAAACACTCACCTTTCGCAGGGAGGGTAGGTTGTGCACCAGGAGAGCCCTCAGTGTGCCCAAGGCCAGATGAAATCCAGGTCACTGCTCTTCCTGCTGGCCAGACCTGCTCACGAGATGCTCTGCTTGGCCTCAGCCCTTCCTCACTAAAGCCCCACTGCAGGGTTTCTGCAGTAAATCCCTCACCATGCAGTTTGCCACTGAAACCCAAGCTCCCCTCAACTGCCCTGATCCCTGCCCCTGCTAATGCCTCCTCTTCCCCCCTTGTTACCCAGGATTGCCCTCAGCTGCTGCCTGACCTTTCCCCAGCAATCCCAGGCTCCTCCAGACTCCCTAAACTGGCCCATGACTGGCTCTCACCCTGTTCCTGCTCATCCCTCCCTGGTTTATCCCATAAGGAAGAAGCAAGCTGAGACCTGGGTGTGGGCTGCCTGCTGGAGCACACGGTTTCTTTTCATGGTCTGGAAAAAGCTCTTCATCTGCTGTTTGCTCCTTATGACCTGATTGTGCTTGATCCATTCACTTTGCTCCCTTTCCCAGGAGCTTGCGCATCCCCCACCGCTGCTCCTGGTGCAGGGAGCAGGCTCAGCACTTGTCTCCACCTCTGGTCATAGAGGAGTGTGATGGAAAGGCTGACAGAGGGACAGGTGAAAGCAGTGCCACCACAGAGCAAATGATGCCTCAGCTCTGCCACCTTTGCCACAGCCACTTCTGCGGCTGGGGGTTAATGGGCTGCTAAAGAGCATTTGCTCTGGAGCCATCGCAGCTTCTCCCCCTCTGAAGGCAGGATGTGTGTTAGAGACAGAGCCCACCTGCTGCCTCTGCAGCCCCGTGTCCCCCTGCCACACTCACAGCAGGGAAAGAGCCAGACCCCTCCAGGAAAGTCCCGCAGAATCAGTTTGGGATTTGGGGCAGGGAATCCATCCCGGACAGCAGTGGGGTGTACGCAGAGAAGGACAGCAGTGTGCTGCTGGAAGCCTCTTGAGATTTTCCATCCGTGCAGGTCCTACTGACACATTTCTGACTCATCTCCCCAAACAATACCTCCAGGGAACCTGGTTCTAAATTGCTCCAACTGAGCAATCGACTGCTTGGAGCCATCATATCCCCACTCTGCTGCCCCATCCAGCGTGTCTGCACCAGTGTAACCAGGGTCTGAGGAGAAACAGCTTTTCCCATCCTCTTCCTCCTCAGCAATTTGGCTGGGAGACACCCCTCTATCCCCAGGATTGCAGTTCCCAACTCACAGCTTTTCAGACACTCAGGCAGAGAACAAATAGTCTCAGGCTGTTTATTACGTCCTCAGGGTCTCTGTACAGAAGAGTTGGGTAACGCTGCACAACGTGGTGGCACGACTCTGTGGGGTATCATCACCGGTGGGATGTGTGGCGTGGCTGAGGAGCTTCTCCAGCCTCCCAGGGAAGGGGAACCTAGCAAACAAGCAGCTAATGCAGGGGGAACCCAGGGAGGCAAGCCCATGCCTTTCCCTGAGCTGGAAGGGATCAGACTGAACAGCCTGCATGGCCTGCCCAAACTGCTCCTGCTGATATCTCCTCACACCAGCAGCACCCGGACACTGCGGAGGCAGCTGCAGCAGCAGGATCTCATGAAAATAAAAATGTGGCAGAGGGAAGCACTTTTGGGCTGGCCTTTCTACCTGGTGGCTCACTTCTGAGTTCACTGCATACAGCAGAGCCATCCTCAGTCTCTTCTGAGCCACCCACAAGTTTATTTCCTCAGGAACAAGACATCTCTGTTATTTCAAGCAGCCTTACTGAGCACTTGGGTTTGCAGTCAGGTCCTCAAGGGGATACTGCCATCCCACCAAAGTGGAGGTGCTAGGGAGCTTAAAGACAAATCTGAACTCTGGTTTGGGTAGCTCATAGAGGAGTTGGGGGAAGAGGTTATAAGAAGATGAGATCTTCAATCGTGGTTCTTAAGGGAGGGGGATCTACTCCAGGGTGTGCTTGTACCCTGCTCTCTTCATTGCCGTAGAGGAATCCCATGGAGGTCTGCAGGAGCAAACACAGCAGAAGGTGCCTCCTTCCCCTCACTGCTTTTCAGCTGGTGGCTGCAGGCACTGACAGAGCAACATGAAGACATTTCTTTCAGGATAACACTGTTATCTACACTGGAAATGCAAAGCCGAGCAGCTCCTCATCTGTCACGTTTTAGATCCAGCCTGGGGCACGCAGCATATGAGGCAAACTGGGAGGTGTGGGGCTACTTGAGACAAACAATTCACAGCACAGCTGGTCCCCGTAGCTCCCTGCTACACCAGGTCCCTCCAGAAGCAGGCACTGCCTTTTCTCCTGTGCCTTTCTGCCAGAAATGTTGGATGTTTTTGGTACCAAGCTCATCCCCCTCTGCCACCTCCCTCCCACGGCCTCAGTTCCCTGAACTCCCGTTGAGTTCAGCACAGTCCCAGATTAGAGACACATCCTCCTGTAAAGCCAGGAAGAGGCACAGAGTACAACGACTGACTTTGCCAAGCAAATACAACCCACACACCTTTATTGAGACTATTTTTATAAAACCAGAGAGCCACGGGGGAGCCCAGCTGTGAGTGACCCCAGCACGGCTGCCCTCTCCCCTAGCCAGCCCCTGCCACAAGCACTGCATGTGCAGCGTGCATAGAAGAGGGAGAAAAAGAAGGAAGACAAAAGACTTGGGGACAAGACAAGCTTCTGCAAAGCCCAAGGGGTGCGTGGTAGAGAGAAGCATTCTGGTCTAGCAGCAAAATGAACTTTAATTCCAGTTCTGGGATATAATGCTACGATGCCAGAGAGAGCACAGCACCAAGGAAGGAGAAAACTGCAGCAGCCCCAGGAATGAAAGATAATGCAGAAATGATGTGAAACATTTTGTTCTTATATAACAGGCAAGGAAGAGCTCCTAGGAGGCGTGTAGGAGGAAGATGGCGTGACCAGAGTGTCTGGGGAAGGAAAAGGCAAAGAAGAGAGGAGGGATGGATGGGGATGGAGGACAGGCAAACAAGGGTAGGTAATGGGAGTCTCAGGCTCAGATAGATGAAGACAAACAGTGCTGGTGGACAGGAAGGTTTGGAGTGCTTCAAGGAAGAGGAGGAGGAGGAAAGACCACCAGAATAGGACAGAGAAGGAGAGAGGGGTTTGGAGAGAGAAGCCAGAGGCCCTCAGGGAGGGGAGAGCTTGCACTGACGGGTGAGAGGCACTCCGGGACTGGCATGAGGTATGCTTTGCTATTGCTCTGAATGCTGTAAACATTTTGGTTTTGTGTCTGTCAGTGAACATTCAGTTCAGTTTGATACATGTGCTCTTAGGGGTAACTGGAAGCCTAGCAGAATTTTACGTCTCTTACTACTACTCAGACTTATACACGAGGCAAACACAACACTGGCTAAAGATCTCAGTTTATGTCATTTATGCCTAATTCTCCTATTTTAACATGCACATCTATTCTCAGAAAAACTTCTCTAGTAGAGGACACTAAATAAGATGCTGATGAAGTCACATGCAGTCTCACCCACCCACACCCCCAGACACACATATCAATTTCCACCTCCCCTGCTTATACTGGCAAGACTTTGCCCATCACACCTCCCCAGCATGGACAACAGGCACCCCTTGGTGCATTAATGAGTCCACTAAAGGTGATGAAAATCATCCCAAGCCTGGCTGATGGATCAAAGCAGGAGAAACTTTAGACAGATTAGAGTTCTGCATCTGCTCCTGGAGTTAACACCACCTGAAGCTCATAGAAAAGGGAAAGGAAATTTGTAAACTCTTTTCCCCTTCTGCCATCAAACTACCTGGGAGCTGACTGGATTTGTGCCAGAAAACAGAATTAAAAGAACTGAGCGAACCAATTTTTTTCCCCTCTCTTCATGTGATGGCACACTTTGACGCTACTCCAAACAGGAGGAAAATTTTGGAGGTGTGTGCTTGTGGAGAGGGGAAATGGTTTTGTAGGTTGTGGATATCCCTTTCACACCAGGAAGAGATGAATCAAGGATAGGATATTTGTCCTTGGTGGGGATTAGTCAGCACTCAGTTCTTTCCGAAGCTTTGGCTCAGTCATTATTTCCTTGATCAGCCGCTGGTTTAAGGGGTAGAGCTACAAGCTGCCTATTTTGATTCACTTCAGAATGGCATTTGGCATAAAAGAAGCAGCTGGTGCCATTTTCTTGTTTAAGAAAAATAGAATTTTACTTTAAATAATTAGTCTGCTTTCCTTCAAGAGAGACAAACTGCAAGAGCAGCAGCAAAAATAACTGTGGTAGACTCACATGCCTCAGACAATACTTGTGCTCCACTCTGTGTTCTAGGATGCTGTTTCCCATGGAGTGCGTTATCTGGCACCAGTTTAATGGGGAAAACACTTCTCCTACATCAGCCAGCCTGATTCCAGCTCCTGTCACCACTGCAGCAATGGCATCTCCAGTTGTGCCCTGCTCCAAGCAATTCCCCAGGTGGATGGAGGGGAGAAGGGAGCTTGGATTTACAGGGTGTTGGCCACTTCGAAGTTTTTCTATGAGTTCTGAAGTGAAATGAAAGGGCAACAGCATCAGTGCTGGAGGAGCTTGTGGAGAGATGTAGCCGCACTCTGAACAGGACCAGGCTTTGTAGTCACCAGGGGAGCCTGGGGATTGTCCTCTCTCACATTCCTCGATACAAGCATCTCGTTCCTGCTGTGTCCCCTCGCCTGGCTGTCTCTGTGACTCTCCCCAAGGTGCTGCAGAGCCTTGTCCGGGGTGCCTCAGCTGGCACTAGAGGTCAGCACCACCCAAGCCCACTCAGAAGGCCTGTCTGGAGAGAACAAGGCAGTTATCGTGGCCTTCTGCCTTCTCTTTAAAAGCCGTGACTGCTTAAGCCTCCTGCTGCTGGCTCTCGCATCCCGGGCAGCTCTGAGATGCTTTTTGCACGTGCAGGCAAGAGGAGGGGGGAAGGAAGGAAGGCAGGGCCAGACAAGGTGGCCTCCTTTCAACACTTGCAACACTTGTTTGATGCCACAGTGCTGGGGAGCTGAGCTGCCCTTTGGCAGCAGTGGGATCACTGGGTAAAGCTGGGACCACAGGCTATTCGAAGGGAAACTACTTCAGCCAAAGCAGCCTGTGCCCCTGGGAGATCCCAGTCTGCCCTGTGTTACTGCCCTGTGTTACACAGGTGTGGCAGACAGTGTCTCTAAGAAAGGGGAGTTCTTCCAGCCTCCCAGAGTGGGAAGCTTTGCATTCTCCCTTGCAGGTCAAGCACTGAGTGTTTCACTGCAGTGTGGTTTGGTTTGCCCTCCTCGCTCCCAGCCCCAGGAAGGGGCTATGGAGGTGATGTGACCTACTCCTTTCTGCAGGCGAGATACCACCAGGGACAGCCACTGGATGCATGGCTCTGTATCCTTTGCTTCCATCTCTGATTCCTTCCACGCATTGCACAGGTTCCCCAGACACCCGTCTCACTGCACCTTGCTTGCCATAAAGCTTTGGGACATTGAGGTACTGCATGATCTGGTCCCCTTGGGTATATCATGGCAAATCTGGGGCATTTTTCAGATGTCTCTCATTGCTCCCACTTTCAAGCAAGCAGCAAAAAGTTTGTGTGAAACTGCCACATCCAGACCTTGAGCTTTGTGTCTCTGAACACAGGGCATGAGGGACCTCACGTGCCTCAACAGTTCCAGGAGCTGTGTCACAGAGCCTGGGCGTGGCTGCAGAATGCCACATCTGTCACCACACGCCAGCCCCTGCTCCTCAGGGGTCCTTCCAGGGGCAGAGGACAGCCAGGAATGCTGGGTCACTGCTGCTCTTTCTGGCCATTCCCCACAGAAATTTAACTGGAGATGGTATCTGCTTTCCAAAGACCTGGAGAATTCTGCTGCTGACCAACCAGGTACCAAAAAGCAGGTTTCCCTACTGAACATAAAGTTTGTCCTTGCACTGTATTTAGACTTCAGCGTCTTAGAGACCACAGGAATACACCTCCAGAATAAACTCAACATGGTACCACCTCTATCTTGATCCTAAACGTCTTTGTCCTACTGTCCTGCACATAATTCTTACAAAAAGCCTCAGAATCTGTTTCCTAATTAATTAATGGACATCAGTTTTTAATATCCAACCAGGCTTTTTGTATCTTGTTCCAAACACATTATGCTTAGCTTTAGAATTCATTCTACCTCCTTTACACCACATTACACTAAATCTTTATCATCAGCTTTCTTATGTATCAAACCCACCCACCACCGTTGGCTAGAGCAGAGGTTTACAGCCTCTGTAAATGACTGAGAGAAGGAAAAGATCCATGGGGTCACTTTCTGGGTCACTTTTCTTCATTAAGTTAAGAAAACAGACCTCTGGTCTGTCAGCTCAAATCCACAGACAGGCTGTCTGCTTCTCTGCTAGAAAATATTGCAAGATTCTGCCAAGCTGGAACAGCAACACCATGGAAATAGGGCAATCAGACAGTAGGAATTATTGCACAGCACAGAGGAGGTGCTACACCACTGACATCTGCACAGTCTTCTCCTGCAGTGGCCATCCAGGCTATGGGAATAGGGCCAAAGAACACCTCACACCCCACTGCACACCCTGACACCCATCCTGCTCACTCCAAGCTCTCTGTGTCCTGCTGGAAGCAAGCACCCTGCAGCAGGGTCTGTGTCTTGGGGAGTCCTTTGCAGGGCATTGAACCCACAGTGGACAATCGGTAGGTAGGAACAGTCAGTAATCAGGAAATAACAAAAATAGAATTGTGATTTTTCATGTAGTACCTAAGCAGCCATGTGCTGCTTAGGTACTACATGAAAAATGTCATCTGTCGTGACAGACGGGTCTTGTGCTTTTCTCACACCTCAGCAAGGGGCAGAGGGGACATTCCTTCTCTCCACTGTCTCCCAACAAGTCATTCCTGAGGAGCCACCAAGCCTGTGGCAGCCAGGACCCACTTTGTACTAGGTATTGGTGCAGTGCCCAGCACAACAGAGCCTGAATGATGACTGAGGCCCTGAGGCTGAACTACCACACAAACAATAGTCATGAAAAACAATCATTCACATTAGAAGACTTGCCTGCCCAGGCCTAGTGAGAGCTTTTGGGATTACCTTTCTCATGAGGAAAACTCCAACAGTGCCATGGAAAATACTCTTGGTCTCTATCCCTGAAAGATAAGGGTCAGTGACAGAGTAGCAGCTGTGTCATAAGGTGTGCAGCCAAAATGGGGAGGTGAGCTGAGTTTGCTGATGGTTTCCACTCTGGGAAAGGGAATGAATCCTGTGCCTTTGTCTCCTCTCTCCCTCCCCTTGGTCTCTGTGTCCAGACCCCAGCAGCCAACATGGGAGACATGGGCTGGATGTGGCTTCACAAGTGTCAGAACTGCCCTTGGGGCCCTTCCAAGCACAAGGGAGAGGTGAGGGACGGGTAGATGTGTGGAAGGATGGAAAGGTGTTATTTACACACAAACCAACACAGTAATTTTAAAGGAAACTTGCCTTGCCAGCAGATGACCCCGTGACTTGAGAAGGTTGTGGGTTTGTGCTAGAGAGGCAACAACTGCAAGGTGCTACTGCTAACCAAAAAAAAAGCACAGAAAGTCAAAGAGTCTTAATACCACGCCTGGATCACTCTCTGGAAGCTTCCTCTGCCCTTTCCCATTCCCACTGCTTTTAACATCAAGGAAGTTTCACATTTAGACATGGGTTTTGGCTGTTGTGGGAAGCACATGGTTTCTGAGGGCCCCATTGCTGCTCTAGCTGAGCCTCCTCTGGGTCTGAGACAGCAGGTCTGTGTAAATTTTGGATCTCAGGAACCTGGGATATGAGTCTTTCTCCATCAGGCTGTGCACCTTCCCCTGAGCTTGGTCAAAGCAAGAGAGGGAGGGCTCCTGCACATTTCTTCTCGTCAGCTCCCGTGTCTGGAAGTCTATGTTCACCTGGGAAAAGCAGCAGAAGAGAGTTTGGCACCGACTGTCCAGCTGGCCTCCTTCAGATGGCACATCCCCTCTCAGCCATGGCTGTAAAACAGCAGCAGAACCAAGGTCCTACCCTCGTCCATGCCTGAACAGCCCCGACAGCTCTGGGGAGTTTAGATCCAGGGCTACGAATCCTACCCCAAGCCTGGAAAAGTTGGATTTATAGTGATCTGAGCACTTCTGAAATCAAATTACTTTAATTCAGACTCTCAGCAGCGCATCACCTAAAACTGCTGGCTCAGCCTAACCTATTTCCTGTCAACCACGATTTCTCTATTCCCTTCATTCTTCACTACATGCCCATTATATGGGTGAATGAACTTTTAACTGGGTTTAAGCTATTAGTACATTCTTATTAAATGTTTCCAAACTCTGTTGATCTAAAATAAATTGTTTGATTTTTCCCATAGCAGCTTCACGTTACAATATCTTGAGGAGAGGCTTGAAAAAATAAACCACCCTATAATGTTATGACTGCCATTTGTTTGCAAAGTCAGCCTATGGAGTTTTCCTGTTTTCCTTCCCTAGCAGAGCAATCAGCATTTGTTAGGGTTATTGTCTGGAAGAAAAAATGGCTGAAAAGATGTTATTTGTTGTTATTAACTCAGTGTCCAAACTTGAAGCAACCTAGAAAGTAAAGCTGTCTGCCTTAACATGGATGGTCAGCAATATGGATTAGCACTCTGCATTGCTTAATAATTTCATATTCTAGCATGCCAAAATTATATAACTGTGCTAAGGGAACTTCACCAGAGGACCAAATTTTAGGAAAGACCCCATCCTACCTGCATTCCCATTTCTAATCAAGATTCAGCCCTCCAGTCCTTAAAATCTCACCCAGCTTCCTGAATAACAGTGAGAAGATCATGGAGAGTGGTGGGCATTGAGATACTCACACATCTTGATGTGAATCTGGGTCTTTCCCAGTGGCCTTGCAATGGCCTTCCTAGCTGGGAGAGGGAGTAAAATGAGCCCTTTTTGGGGTCCCTGACAGACACCTGTATCATGACAGGCACCCATGCAGTGGAGCAGGAGGGGCTGGGTGAAGTAAGAGCCACCCTGGTTGTGCTGTGATTGCAGTAACACAACCCAGCACCTTCACCACACAGATCTGACAGTACCATCAGCCTGTCAGTGCTTGAAAGAGGATTTAACAGTCCCAGGCTCTGGGTTATGACTGCACTTTTTGTTCAGCTTGGAGGTATTGTTCACACCTCTCAGGAGGTCTGAGTGAGGTCGGAGTTACTCAGCAGATAAACTCTCCTCCCTGGGGAGTCAAGAAGTTACTCATTGGTGGAATGGTCCTATGCAAGATGTCCTCTGAGGAATGAGCCCAACAACCTGCTCAAGGGTTGACAGTAAATGAGAGGAGCACTGTGAAATGCTCTTGGGAAGCTCGGAGAGGTTAGGAAATGTAGGCTGAGGTTGCCAGTGAACTCCCTGGCTGTGACTAATTTAGTATCATCAAAGCAGTTGCCCTCATCAGGGATGAGTCACCATGAGCAGAGGCAGCTGTAGCAGGCAGGATGGCATTCCCACCCTCCTTAGCCACTCTCTGAGAGGGAAGGAAGGGAGGGCCTGGGCCCAGCTGGGGGTGATGGCCCTGCTCAGTGCCCGCAGGGATGCTATGCCATCCTGGGGAGCTGCATACCCACCTCCCGAGGGGCCTGCACATCAATGAACTCCTCAAAGATGCGCTGGGCCTTGGAGGCCAGCTTGGCTGCCGAGCGCGTCTTCTTGAAGTCCTCGCAGGCCAGCCAGAACTCCAGGTTCTCTTCGCTGAACTCCGTCTTCAGGAAAGCACGGAAAGCGGCCAGCCCATCTGCGGGAGAGACACAGGGAGTTACAAAGGGAGGAGAAAGGCGGCAGGGAGGTATTCCTTTCACAGACACCCTTCCATCCACCCCTGCCTACCAAAGACCATTTGATTTTTCTCCCAAGGTCTGCAATCCCAGCGTGTCTCCTTAACTTACACCACTGATCAGCTGGGCTCTCATGAGCTGCCAGAAAGCCAAATATCACTTGATGTAACTCTGAAAAAGTGTTTTCCAGCTAACATGGCAAAAGGCTTTCCTCGAGACTGGGACACCCACCTTTTGGAAAGTTACTCTTGGAATTATCAAGCTTCAACTCTTTGCATCTTGTGCATGTTAATGCAACACTTTATAACACCCTGTCATTAAGAAAGACCTTTAATAAAACATGGCTGTTGTGGACTTGTCTCCTATGTTTTCTGTCACTTCGCTTTATTGCCTTGTGCCATTTTTAGTTCTGAATTAAACAGAGGAAAGCTCTTGGAGAGTCTGTTACAGCTCCAATAAAGGGTAGAGGGAAAGGACGCGACATAATTACGGCTTGTCTAGTCAGTGGTAAAAGTGTGCTTATCACTTGCTAATGCTCAGCAATTGTGACATTTCAGTAATGCAATCTGAGTCAGCCAGGGCAGATTAGAAATATGGAAAGATTTATTAGGCAATCTGTGTCCTCTTAAACCCCTGCCTGGGCCTATTTATGGACACAGTCATTGTTTTTTATTTCCTTTCCCTGAATGGCACCAGCGGAGTTGAAGTAGCTGAAGGCTTCACACATACCCTTTCTCCTTGGGATAAATTTAGCTTCTCATGTTTTGGTTTTTTTTTCCCAGTAACATGCTTCTAACTCTTTCTGGTCTTTTGCAATAGGGTCTGGGTTTTCGTAGTTCATGACTGGAAAGCTCTTGAGTCAGCACTAGCTACTTCCCAGCAACTGCCTAAAAATATTGATGGAATTGGGAATGCACTTTGCAAGGTCAGACTCCTCGAAAGGATGAGGGGAGCAAGGACGAGGCATCTCCAGCCTCTCACCCACCAGCATCCTCAAGTCCTTCTGGGCAGGGCTGCTCTTGATCTGTTCATCCCCCAGCCTGGACTGATATTGGGGGTTGCCCTGATCCACGTGCAGCACCTTGCACTTGGTCTTATTAAACCTCGTGAGATTTCCATGGGCTCATTTCTCAAGCTTGTCCAGATCCCTCTGGATAATCCTAACATCTTTCAAACAGGCTATTCAGACAGTTCCTTCTATATGCTGTATATGTTATCTATATGCTATATATAATATATATGCTATTTATATGCTATCTATATGTATATATGTATGTGTATGTGTATATCTATATACATATATTTGCTGTATATATGTATATGCTATGTATGCAACAGATCTATAGCAACTGCACTGCATCTCCCTTGCATGTCCTAAACTTCTCTCTGCTTCTTTTGTTTCTGGTAATAACTTAGGACATGGAGATATTTTCCAGCTCCTGCTGAAGCCTCAAGCCCTAAGCAATGGCCCTAGGTATTGAACAGCAACAAACAATCCTATTTCTGTCTGCGTGTCAGTCAAAGGAGATGTCTGACTGCCCAGATCCTCAGAGGGAAAGGCAGAAGAGATATTAGGCCAGACAAGCTCAAATTAGAGGCTAAACCTCTCTGCTTTGGGTTCCTCAAAGCTCCTTCATTAGCGGGCTCTGTGCACTGACTGCTCCATCAGCAGTCTGCTATCAGCAATAAAAATGGATCCATCCCATCTCAGCCATGCTCCCTCCTTCTCTCAGCCCCAGAAACAGCTGTATTATTCCAGCTCATCCTGACACTTCTTAATTCAAGCAATTTTAGGAGGAGATCAGGGTTTTGCACTGCTAGGGTAGACAAAACCAGGGCTCTTGTCCAAATAACAGTGCAAATTGTGGGTCCAAGCCTGTGGCAATATTGTGACATCAGCCCCGGAGAAGCCTGCAGAGCAAAATGCCAAAGGCATCTCCAGGAGCAGGGCACCTGTCAGGATCACCCTGCCTGTGGCTGCTTTGAGCATCTCTGTGGGTAGATAAACATGGTGAAGGTGAGGGGTGTTTTAGGGCTGCTACCCTTCCTGAAATCTGGGACACAGAAACATTTTCCAAAACCTGTGTCCCCCCCTAGTGCCTATAAAATTCACAGGGCCTGTGTGAGAGCAAGGGAAGGACCAGAGAACAGGGCGGGGAGTCTTTGCAGGCTGACAGCTTTCAGCAAGAAGAAAATAAAACAGGGAGAAAGTTCCAGTTCCTCAAGATCTATGTCATTTTATATATCATCAGCTCCTAGGATGCTTGACATTAAATATTGCAGCACCCAAGCACACTGCTATGTCTCTGCAGTTTCTACTGTGTCCCTGCTGAGGTCTTGCTCCCCTGTCTCTGCCCTGGTCTTTTTTCCCCCCCTCTTTTCTTCTGCAACAGCCCCAGAGCCCCAGTACTGACAGAGGATCACTTGCAGGAATAGCAGAGTTGCATGAAAGTACCTTTTTTGCAGAAAGTATATCTGCAAAATACCATATCTGAAAAATATAATACCTTCAAAATATAATATCTGCTAAAAGAAGAGAATATCATGACTGACAAGGAGAGAAAGGCGTTTGCTACAGCCCTGCCCCAGAGAGCAGCTGCAGCAGGTTCCCCTGGGACCAGGAGGTTTCCATGAGCTCTGCCTTCTGCTCTAATGTCAATCAGCTCCTTTTTATCCTGAAATAAGTTTAGACAGTGAATGGATAAATAATAGTGTCTGGCTGTTCTCTGCTTTTTTTATACACTCCCGTCATGTACTCCTCACAGCCTTTGAGGAGCTGCAAGTGATGAGGCTGAACCTGTGAGGACCTTGCACAGGACGCTTTGGACACAGGAGAGGTCATCCTTGACTGCCTGCTTTTCCATAGTTTTCATCTTTAGCCCTTGACTGCCTGCCAGCCTTTCCAGCTGTGCCTGACAGCCAGGTTTGGGGAATCACTGCCAAAAGTTTGTCATGGAACAATGACAAATCTGGTTGAAAGGGCAGGAGGACAAGTAGGCATGGGAACTGCCACCATCTGAGCTGGAATTTGACCTGGATGTTGACTTCAATCTCCTCCTGTCCTTCATAGCACATGAAGGCTGTCAAGGAGTGATCACTCATGAGTGATCAGCATTTCAAAGCTCATCCCGCCCAACTGGACACCTTTTTTCCTGAGGCAACCAGCACTGGAGTGCAGTGTGATTATGAGCAGGAGAGAGATTTCACCTCCTGAAATATCCTGGAGTGCAGTTCCAAAGGGATGCTTTACAGAGAAAGCACAGGAATTAAAAGCAGGATTAGAAGTCTGCAGATGCAGCAGCACAGGATAATCCCTAACCTGTGGCCCAAAGGCATGGCCACTCAGGGGGACAGGATGTGCTGGTGTAGGTGCACAGCCCTTCAAGACAACTATTGGACAACTATACAGGAATTTGACTCAAGAGTCCTTTGCTTGAAGCCAAAGAAGGAAATCAATATTGATGGAGCAGATAAGTTGAAGGCAAAGAAACAGAGCTCTTTACTGAGTGTCAAGAGTCTGAGGGAGAAGCAGCAGACATTTGCTATTTTACTTTTGCAGTCTAGATACAAGCTTCAAAATTCCCTGCTCTCTGTTCAGACTGACTAAGGAACAGGCAAGAGGATTGCCAAGTGGGATTGTTAAGTGCTCAGACATTACTCACGATCTTGCAGGTCACCTGTGAGTTAGGCAATGACAGGAATTTGTGTTTTATGAATGGACAGTGCCAGGCAGTTCAACAACCATGTGAGGACAGGGACTCCTGAAATCCCGTTGAGGAGACGGAGAGTGGATCCTTTCCAGCAAGAAGGGCTGTGGAGGAAGGGACTTAAGTGGGGAGCAGAAAATGCAAGACAGGTCTCAACTAAATCAAGATCCAGCATCTTGAGGAAGAGCCCAGATTAGTGGCAGCCTAATAACCAAGCACCTGCCACTGTCAGAACAAGAAAGCAATCAACAGTCATTTATTTAATGCATGTGTTTCACCCCATCAGCAAAGAGACTTCATGCAGGGAATAAAGGTAGAGTCCCTGTAGCTGGTGGATGGGTGGATTGGCTCCTTGGTGCTGGGTCCAGGGCTGGAGAGACAAGATCACAGTGCTCTGCATAGCATATGAACGTGTTCTCACTGCTGCTGAGCAGTGCTTCCCTTAATCTCAGCTGCCTGTCACCAGCACAATGCTAATACTGTTCTGGCTTAGAAAGAACTGGGAGTAGGTTGGGATATTCCTGTGCTGCGTAGGAAGTGAAGTGATGTGTAGACAACAGAAGGAGGAGAACAACAATAAAGTTTGGGCGGAAGAGCACAGAGACCACAAAAAATCTGGAGAAAAATCACCCTTGAGATAAAAGTGGGAATTAAGCATGAAGGTTTTTGGTGTCGGGTGCTTTGTTGAGAAGTGACTAAGGGTTGAGGACAGACTGTCATGCTGGATGCTGGACAAATGATAAGCCATGTGTCCAGCCCTGTGAGGGACACAGAATGAGACATGCTATTGCTTGTATTTCCCTCCAGCAGCCTGTCACAAGAAATCCTCATCTGGCTGGCCAGCCTGTGCCTCCTGGGCACGGGCACAGTGAGGGGAGTACTCCTCAATTACTCACACGCATGCACTCTCACTCTGGGGACAATGCTGAGCTCGCTTCCCTGGGAGCCTTCACACTGGCACATAATGGGAAAAGATGCCAAAATCCAGCATGTTAAAAACACTGCTCTTTCTCCCTGGGCACCGAACGAAATACTGCATACAGTCTGCCTCTTACTCTCTCAGTTTCCTGATGAGAGCAGGATCAGACTCCCCTCTCCTGTTGCTTCCTCAGAAGCCCTGACCCCATTGAACACGGCTACACTGTGCTTGCGTCTGGCAGTGAGCTCAGACGGGGCTCCTGATGTAAAATAGGGATTGTCTGCCTGACCCCGGGGTTTCTAAGTTGATTTGCTTCACCCATTAGTAAAAACAATTAGGATATCATTGCACTGACCGATCCATCTGGGGCTGCCAGCGGGGCGGAGCTGCTGGATCCTGCTGCTCAGCACTGCTCACTCCAGGAGGGATAAGGGAATTGAGTCCCAGGGCCCGTGCAAAAGCGAGGTGGGGAAAGCCCTCCTGCACTTCCTACTCACAGTCTCTTGTTAAAGTCAACTCAAATTATCCTTTGAATGGCTGGGGAATGAATCCAAATCAGACCACTCTATGCAGAGGGCATTACCCAGCCTGGGAATCTCCCAAGACAAACAACTGCTTCAAATCCCAGGGGATTTCAATCCTCCACTCACAGCGCTGCCCCGCAACAGCAGGTCAGGATTAACGTTACCTACACAGGTCATTCATTAGAAGGGTGAGGGGAGATCAGAGAGACCTCCACAGGGTGATCACACTTCAAGGGATATCTGGCAAGGGTGATCATAGAATCACAGAATGGTTTGGGTTGGAGGGGACCTTAAAAATAATCTCATTTCAACCCCTCTGCCATGGGCAGGGACACCTCCCACTAGACCAGGTGGCTCAAATCCCCAGCCAGCCTGGCATAATGACACTCTCCATAGAGTCTGTGTAATGCATGACACCTACCCAGGTCACTTCCATTCAGAAACCTTTTGGAGACTCATGAAAATAGGAAAGGGAAGAAGTGTTTTTCCCATCTCACAGAGTACTGCAGCCCTGTGAGCCTCCTGCATGTATGAAGGCAGCCTGCTCACCTGAGCACTTTGGAGAGCCTCTTAGGGAGCTCTGATCCACATTCTTGCTCCTTGGAAAAATTTTAACACTTGTCCAACCCCTTGCAGTATTGCCCACAAGGTCTGCTGCATTTGCAGCTGCTCCATCCAGCTCCTGAGTCCCACTTGAGCACTTTGGAGTTTATTTTCCCTGGAGAACAGTTTGGCTGGAAGGGACCAAAACCATCTGACTGCAGCAGAAAGCACCACACAACCCCCTGAAATCACAATCCTCTTTCCAACATAAATGAACTGTCCATCTAGTGAAGACAGTTTCTGACAGATGTGTCAAGCAGAAGTGCTCTACCTGTGGATGCTGTGAGCCCTGGGGGGAATTCTCCTCAAGCCCAGCTGGTGCTTAGCCCATGCCCCTAAGCATGAATTCCAATTTTCCCTGGCTAATGCTGTTCACCTGAGCAGTCACAGGGAAATTAGACTGGGACAGTTCTGTCCTCCTCTTGGCACTAAAAGCAGAATATTTGCTGGCATCTTCCCTACAGGCAGATGCCAGCAGGTCAGGCACAGCTTTATTTACTCCCAGATTTTGGCCAGTTAAGGCATAAGGCTCCCTTATCTGTCTAACATGAGCACATCCTAACAGCAAAAATGCAGCTCATACAATATAATTAATTCTATGAATACGTGCTCTTCTCTCCTTTAAACCAGTGTAACTAAAATAACACTTCTGTTTCAACAGAACATTTTGTATTTGCATCATTATAACCCTTGACTGCCAGGCTGGCAATTCCACAAACTTCAGGTGCAGAGCAGTTATAAAATATTCCTTTAGAAAGTAGTTTATTAAACAACAATATTTTTTGTCACCAATCACCAGGCAATGTCACCGTGACTGCTGATAAAAAAAGATTAATTTAAATTTTAAAGATCACCTTCTGTTGCTATTAGGAACAGAATATTTTTCATCCATGCCAGAGAGTTATCAGAATTACTTTCCATTCTAAGAGATGGGAAAGATCCTGATAATTCATTTATCACTCCAAAAGGCTAATTTATTAATAAAGCCAGACACCCTTTCAGAGGTTGCTGGACAGAATAATTGAACTAAGGCTTGATTTAGCATTTTTGCAGTAGTCAGCTGAAGAGGAAAGAATATAACATCAGGACACAGGTGGGTAAATTCACTGGGGTTTGTAATCCAAGCACTTTTTCTGAAGTCTGTATCTAATAAAGAAAACTTTTACTTTTACGCCGGTGAAGAAGAAACGGGTTTGAGTTCAGGATGGTAACAGGGATGTGAATATCCTTCCCTCTCCTCTCTTCATCCCACAGGCACCCTATAATCTCCTTGTTGCATTTTCCCCTTCTTGTTCTGAATTTCCACAAAAGAAATGTTCCTTTTTAGCCATATCCAGCTACACCATATATTTTTTCCCCTATGGGCTGCGAGAGCAATGATCTCAACTAGAGACTGCTGCTAAAATTACATACTGCTTTTCCTGCCTTGGTCAGCCAGCCTGTTTAAAGTTGTCACTTAATTCCCTGCCAAAACTGTTGTCATCTCAGTAGAAACCTAGCAAAATTACCCTTCACTTAATAATATAATTCTACACTTATATTTTAAAATGTAAGGAAAACCTGAGTCTCCAAGCAAGCTAGACAGCTCCTTATTGCCATAAAACAGTTCACCACCCACGCTGACTTTTCCCCAACCTTGACTTGCTCGGGTTTTATTCTCCAATAGAAGCCCACGAATGAACCCATACTGGGAAATTTGCTGTCTTGTTTATAATTTCTCAGTGTGAAAATGCTGGTGAAGCAGAGCAATATTTGCTGAACAAAACTCATAGGACTAATCTGTTGAGCAGAGCGGGGGGTGCTGATTACAGGTTAGCATAAGGTCTCTGGATGTGAAATATTCAGGTTTGCTGTGATAACTGCAAATCAGGCTCTGCTCAGGGGTACCACAGGTGATTCTTCTGCTACAGGGCAAGTCATTCAAGGGTACTGAGCTGGAAGAGGCAGCACCTTGGGCTGATGGCTTTAGCAGTTGTGGTTTTCCTCGTGGTCAGGAGCAAAGCCATGAAGGGAACATACACGACCCTTTTATCCAGAGGGCAGTTCATGCCTATAAAGGATGGTGACTGCTGGGGAGTGAGCAGCTCTGAGGGACCATGCCCCTGCTATGCAACACACATTCTGCCCTAACTACAACAGGGGTTAAGGGCAGAGGAGGAAAAAAAGGTAGAATTTGATCTCTACTCACATTTATGGGACAAAAGGACATCAAAAGAGTCTGCCCATCTTGTTGCTTCTTCTCTTGACAGTCTTCTGTAAGGAAAAGAAGGGGCAAGTTATGGGCAACCCATGGCTGCTCATCCCCTCTGGAGCTGTTTGATGAGGACACCGAAGAAGGCTGGAATTCTTCTCGCCAGATTTTGGAGGTCTAGAGTGTAGAACTGAGCCAAATGACCCTGGGCTCCCTTTAGAATCAGTGAGGAGATACCAAGGGACCTGCAGGGACTCATCTCACATCACCAGGCAGGCAGGCAAAATGGGCCAGATGAATCATACCCATAAAGTGACCAATTTTTCCTCATTGACTCTAAGCAGAGGCCCAGGGAACAAGCTCAGATGCAGACATTTACATTGTAAAAGCCAAAAGTCAGGCAAAATGAAACTCAGCCCCGCAGAAGTGTTTATTTCTCTCACTTGCCTTTCAGGGGATCTTAGCTCAGGTATAAGCAGGGACTTGTGATCAGATGAGTCCCATGCCACATGTCTCAAATGAGGATTCTGGAGGGTCTGAAGCATCTCCCTCAAGCATTGTGCAAACCCTCACCCAAATTTTGGCAGTGTTAAACATAAGGCTGAGCTGAAGATGACCTGAAATTGCTGGTCACCTCTTACACCAAGCCAACTGCTCAGGCTTTGATTTATGATGACAGAGGTGTAAATTACATCCCCAAATAGGTGCAAACATATCCCACACACAGCAGTAGGGACTGTGAGCACGTCCTGTCTCATGGCAGAGCTTGTCGAAGATCCAGGTATTTCCTGAGGCTGTTCCTGTTGGATCAGTGCCGGTTTGTTTTCCTTGTGGAAGCAGTCATAGCTTATACAAAGTACAACAAAAGGAAGACAATGCTGGAGAAAGGGGTGGGTGGGGAGGGGAAGGACAGGAGCGGGGTTGGGGTGGGATGCTGCAGCTATACTCACTTCAAAGCCCGGTTGGGCTTGTCCGGAAGAATAGCTGTGAAATCATTGTATGAGTCTGATTTGTGAGACAGGCATCCCAGGCGAGTCCTCATCCCTCTGTTCCTGTGGTCAAGGTGGGGAAGTAGGGGTGTTAGCAGGGGAAAACCAAAGAAGAGGATGATTATAAGTCTAGCCAGCTTGGCAAAAGAAAGAACAAACCAAAAAAATCCTCAGTGGCTCTGTGCCAGATCTGTGTCCTTGGTTTCCTCGTGTGAGAGGGACCCTGAGACATCTCCAGGCAGATGCTAAGGGTGAACACAGCACCAGAGCAGCTGAAGGCTCACCCACACCAGGCGTTCAGCTCCTTGGCTGGCAAAATGGCTTTGAAAGGCTGCGCTTTGGGATGGTTTCTTGGAAAGTCCTGCTCTGGTCAGTTGTGGGAGGAGAGCAATGGGCAGCAGTACAAGAAATCAGTCACCCATTCCAGCAGCACCAGAAACAGCACAAATACCAGAGCTGGAGGGCAGGAGGGGGCTGGAGGAAGAAGAGGGGTAGTAAGGCACCTGCAAGGTGAACCTGTGCTGCAGAACCATGAGTTCCCGGCCAGGATCGATCCCAAGTGGCTTCTTTAGACTCAGGATTACATAAGCAGGATGAAACTGCCTGTTTCCTGACACGCTTACCCAGGCAGAAAATAGCTTTATTGCTTTTTTCCTCTAAATTTCAGCCCAGCCCCAGAGCCTTCGATCCTCTGCCAGCCCCTGGCGTCCTTGCCCAGCCCCTTCCCAGGACAGCAGCCACAGCATCCTTCATTACATAACCCAGGATGGGCAGGGACACAGAGGGACAGGGAAACGGAACACACACGTGAATTACATGGGACTGGCATCACCTTCTCCCCAAAAACATGAAGGGGCTGCTTAATGGGTTTGCATGGGCTCTGTGATCTGCCTCTCCAGCCCAAGGGCATTTCCTCTCTGAGATTCTCTGGACATCAAACTAGGCCATTCTCTACTCCGGACCATGGGAGGAACATTTAGTGACCCAGTTTCCACTTCTCAGCTGCTGGACCTACTCTGGAGCAGCTGAAAGCCCGTCTCCAAGCCCTGCTGCCAAACAGATGCCGATTACTTTCTGTGGCTGCAGAAGTACAGCATTTTTTCCCTTCCATCTGTAATTCTTGCAGAACACTTCAGAACCAGTGCCTGAGCCAATCTGTAGTGTGCCTGTTTCCCCCTTCTCCTCCCGCCCTGCAGAGAGCTTCTATTATTGCACATTTTAATGTAATCTTAAAGCAAATTAAATGTTAATTAAATGCACCGAGTGTCTCCCTGGTGCAACACAGGCAGCTCGCAGCGTTTAACAAGCACAAAAACCTTCAGTCATGGGAATTCTTGCACAGCCTCCAACCATAGACCCATGGCCATGGGCCCGGGACGCTACACTCTACAAACTCCAGATGAGAGCACAGGGAGTGCCACGTTCCCCACTGGACTTGCTGTGTTCAAGTGGACACTGAGCCTGCTACAAGATCTTTCTAGTACCTCTCCTGATGCCTCCTACACCCCACCTTTCTGTTCTCTGCTCTGTTTGCTCACGAATTTCCCAGCAAGAGGTGTGACAGGCATTACCGCAGTGCTGCTCAGATTCCCCTCTGATGCCTGAGATCAAGGGACTGCAGCAGGGAATCAGAGCAGGTGTGGGGCAGAGCCGCTGTGCCATGGGCAGGGAGTTGGTTCCTCATGGAACACCCTTCTCTCAGCGAGGACTTCCAAGACAGGATACAGAAGAGAGAGAGAGAGAGAGAGGGAAAGAAATTGGGTCTGCAGGAGGTGGAGAGGCAGGGAAGGGCAGGAGGGAAGAGGGGACACCTCAGTGAGCTGAAGGGCTTGCTGGACGAGGCAGACAGCGACAGGATAGGCAGGGGTGAGGGATGCACCGTGTCTTTCCAGTTACCTCCGTGGGATCAGTAAGGCAGCCATTCAGGTATCCAGTTATGGTTAACCCTTTAACTGGCTGGCTTGGACCACAGTTGGGGCTGCTTGCAGGAGGCAGGAGTGCAGGGAGAAGGGATTTACTGTTTCATGTCCTGGCACTTAAAAATATACCAAAGAATCCTCTTTGCCAAAGCCAAGAAGGGCCAGTTGTCCTCAACCCATTTGATCCTTGCCTCCTAGCGTGGAAAGTCAATTGTTCAATGGAAGATGTTGAGAGTTGAAGGATGGTCACAGAGGAGAGACAGCATTTCCTTCTAAGACCAGGACTGCAGGTGAAGTCCAGCTTCAGGTCTCAAGTGGTTTGAGTTTGGTGTCCCAGCTCACCAGGGAGCAGCAGCTGTTGGCATTATCCCACTCATCCTTCAACACCTCCGAAAGTCTCTCCTCAATGGGCAGAGCTCTGGGCTGACCTTGCTAAGAAGACCAAACTACCTCTTGTTCCTGTCCCTCCAGGTCATGGCTGATGTTACTGGCCAGGCATCATAGAAAAGCTGGCACTGCAAAGAGAATAACAGGAGGACTTCAGACATCTGCAAGTGCTGCTCCTTTCACCACTACAGGCTCAAGCACTCACACAAAAATAACTCAAAGCAAGCGACTCCTTTTTGGGGTGGTGGGAGCCTGCAGGGAGCCACCAAGGAGATGCACAGCCTGCAAAGGGGAGGGAAGGAGAGAGGGAGATTGGAGATGGCGGGGTCCCCGTGAGCCTTGGCACACTGGGGAGCAGCTGGTTGACAACTCTCGCATCAACAGAGAGTGAAGGTGAGATCCACCAGGCAGGAGAGCCAGGGGACAGAGAACAAGATTCTACAATGACCAAAGGCAAAGGTTTCTGATTTGCCAGGACAGGGCCAAGCTCCAGGTACCCTCCATGTCATGTCCTCCTGCCCACTGGGAACAAGGAGACCAGGGAGCTGATGAGAGCTGAGAGGGTGTGCAAGGATTCAGGATCGTGCTCTGCTGGGGCCTGGGGAGACCCTGGAGCTTGGGCTGCCCAATGCAACATCCCTCTTAAAACCTGATTACATTAAGAACGCACAAAGCCTCTTCCCCACTAAATTAATGGAACCGGAATTGCGCTGCATTGCCAGTGAGTGCATTTCCTTAATCCTCACCCTGACCGGCTGCTTCGCTGCGCTCTAACTGAAATCAATCCTTGTAATTCCTTAAGCCCCTTTAAATTTCCTCATTAACAGCCTCACCCGCATGTGCGGCCACAGAACATGACTTCCCTGAGTCCAGCAGCTCCTGCTCCTCTTTGCCACTGCTGCTCCAAGGAGACAGCTGGAAGCGGAGCTGGGCGCCTTCTCCCTTGCAGCCTCCTCCAGCAGCCTGAATTTTGGGGCACTGTTATGAAAGAGCCTTCTGCTCGCCCCGACTCTCACCCATTCAGCCCCCACAGTAACCACCTGCACTGCTGAGCAGCACCCAAATTCCCTGCAATCCCAAAGTCTGTATGACTTCACGGGTGCTGGGACTAAGTTTCCTATGAAGGCAATCCCACTACTTGGCTGACATACCCATGGATGTTTCCTCTGTTTGCAAATAAAGCCAGTCAGCTATGACTTTAAAATGTAAGCTGTGGTGTCTGGTAAAGGCATTGCAATAAAGGTCCTGGCAAGGGGATTTTCCTCCCGCGCCATCCTTCATCCTACCTCCCCCTTCTATGAAAGGAACCCGGTCAAGGAGAATTGCCAGCCTCATCATGGATGTGTTTTGGGGGTTTCTCCTCGACAGACAGAAAGGGAGGGGTGTGATTAGGATGTTCAGGTTATCAAACCACCTGAGCAAAGATAAAGAAGCCATCCCAGTACAAAAAAATAGCAGCACGAAAGGTAAAACAAACAAATAAACAAAACAACAAACCATGCGATCTCTCAGGGGTTTCGGGAGATTAAGACCATCCATTCACATGCAGAGAAAGCCAGGAAAAAAACGAACACAGAGGCACTGCAGACAGACACCGCTAAAAAGATACTCACTACTTTTGATCTGTCCTCTCTGCCGGGGGGTCTGTGCCGACAGCGTGGTCAGAGAGGCTCTGGGGAGAGAGCAGAGCGGTCTTCTTCAGAGACAGCCCCCTGCTCGGGGTGACAGTCACACCTCGACACCCCTCCCTTCCCCACCTCTCCCCGGGCAGCAGCAGCGGCAGCAGCAGGAGCAGCGCAGCTCAGAGCCGCTCTCGCACCAGCCCCAAGCCCGGCTGCGCAGAGCCGGCTCCCAGCGCTCAGCGCCGGCTCCGCTCCGGAGCCCAGCGCATCCCAGCGCATCCCCGCCTCACCCACCTGGCAGCAGAATCCCAGCTTCTCCCCGCGAGGGGACGGGGGACCGCCGCGCACGGGCGGAGGATGCCAAAGGCTGCCGGGGAGCATGCGGGGGCGGGGAGGGGGGATGCCTGCGAAAGCGCTCGCTGTTGTCACCCTCGCTGCGTTGGAATAAAGCACCCGCCCGCCTCGCTTTGAGCGGCTGCTCGGGGCTTTAGGGAAGGTTGCTGCCCTCAGATCGCTCATCTCCAGGAGTTGTCACAGACAGGAGGGATGGAAGAGTTTCATTAAAGAGCCCAGGTGTCAGCAGGGCCAAGGAAGATTTTGGCACAAGGCAAAGAAGAACCTTATTGCTGGGCACGGGATGACAGGGTCAAAAATCCACCCAGTGATGTGGCAGACCCCCTGAACCCATCTCCCCTTCTCTCACCTGGTGTGTACATCCCTGCAAGCTCTCTCAGTGCCCTCACCCCAATGTATGGGCTCCAATCGCCCTTTTTTCTCCTGCACCCACCTCCATCCTGCAGGAAATATGTATGGGATGCCCAGGGCACCCCGGTGGCTCTAACAACAACCTAACCCATGGCACCAACAGCCCCCCAGCTCTGGGCTCAGCACAACCACCAGTGACAACACCTGGTGTCACACAGGCACTGATGGGGGTCACTGAGAGCTCACTGAGAGCTCAAGCCACGGGATCGCCATTGCTTTTTTGGTCCTGAAAAAACTGATTGACTAAAAAAAATAGTAATAATAAATTATAACAATAAAAAAAGTCCTCTGCAGATTAACAAGTCATTGCCTTTTCCCTGGAAACTTGTAGTCACCTTCCTCTCTGCTAAAACACTGCTGGCCCTTGCATCCTGGTGCTATTAGCAGGAAGCATGCCTTGAGATAGCACATTATCACCAGGCACCATCCCAGGGGAGAGGCAGAGTCCTGCAAAACCTCCTACAAAAACACAGGGTTTAGAAACACTGCAGCAAAGATCCCGGCTCTCCATCAGACTGGATCCCCTCCTTCACAGCTCAGCGTGGCATGGAAATGTTTGCCTTGTTCCTATCCTCTCATGGCAAAGCCCAGGTCATCCTGACTGGGGTTAATCATATCTCCAGTTATCAGAAAACAAGCGCTGAAAAAATGCTGCGGCCAGCAAAACCTCCTCTAAACCACAGTCAAAGGTTGAGGCTCATCCTCTGCCTCTGCTACCACAGGCTGGTTTGTGCAAGTTAAATAACAGTCAGCTGCAGCCCTTGCCCCAAAATCCAAGCCAAACTTAACTTCTAACGTGTCATTTTTGGTTTAATGTGTTATTTCCATGCTCCCAGGTTCCCTCTGGGCACCGCAGGGGGTCACAAGTGACAAGGTTTTCATAATAGTCCCAGGACATCCCTCAGCTCTCATTCACAACACACATGTTGTGGGCTGGAAGAGGTCACTAAAATGTTCAATCCACAAAGCTCTGGATGATTCTGCTCCATTATTCATATACTCTGAGGCTTTTTTGCTGCAGCCCCAAACAGATCAGACTCTGGTCCACTAACACTGGATGGGACAAATCACTGGATCACGGGAGTGGCTCCCGCTTCTCCCTCTGCTTTTACACCAGTTTTAGATATTGCCATCTCATAACCATCACCAGTATGAGACCCCCAATTCTTATTCCTCCAGTACGTCATTAGACTCTTTTTCTGAGCTCAGTGAGATCCTGAATAACACACAAATGACTCGGAATGCCAACAATTTTTCTTTCTAGTTTCCTGGGGCAGGTGTGAGCTAATAGAGAACAAGAATAAGTGAACTGTTCTGACACAGGCACTATGGGAAATGTAATTAAATTGCAGATAAAGAGAATTATGGGGGTTTTACAGGGTAATATTTTAGAAAGCTTCTGTGCAGTAGGTTTATAGCAAATTCCTTCTAAAATAGCCCTCCTGCTTCCGACCACCCTGTAGTTTCTACTTAAATGCTTTTAATAAAATAACTCATTTTGATATTAGGCTTGAATCCCATCCAAAAATTTAAATCTCTCCAAAAATTACTCCAAAACAATTTCCTCCTGACCTGGCAGCAGCAAACACACAAGCAGTGAACACATGCAGCGTTGGGAGTGTTGGCTGTCACTGTGGAGGGCAGAAGGGAATTTACCAGCCTGTTCCCTGCACGTTAACCTCCCTCTCCAGGGTCCCTTTCACCCTCCCCATTATTTTCAATGCCTCCCTGCCTAATCGAGTAGTTTTGACCATTGATGATTACTCAAATGGTTTTTATTCAAAAACCTTGTCCAGACCAAACAGCTCCACCAGCTTCATTTGATCCCAGTTTCTGCCACTCAAATGAGAGATGACTGTGTGGCCTGAGGAAGGCAGCTCTGGCTAGTGGCAGTGTGGCTTTTGCCTCTCCACATACAGGGATGCTCTTCCTGGGGCTGGCAGCCAAGCACCCTTCTCTGTTGGGAGCAGCAAGATCAGACCGTGCATACACTGACTGGCTCATTTGCTAGGCTGTGGGATTGCCTTAAATGAACCCCTTTACCTTGACATTTAAGTAGACTTCTCCCTGTCCTCTCACCCTTGTTCTGTATCCTTGGGGATCTGCTGACCCTCTGGGGTGCCATTATTTTATGTTTGATGAGCTGTCACACTGAGCCTGCTGCTTTTGCTTCCACTTCTCATTTCCAACTTCATGGCCTTGTCATATTTACAGTGATCCCTGCAGCACTTTGAACCTCTTTGGGTTGTGCTTGCTTTTTTTTCACTTCATGATTTTTCTTGGGTCTATGGCAGCATCTCTCCTCGTTGGTACCGTGCTCCAAGGGGCTCATTTGAGGGGTGAGCTTTCACAACCTGCTGGTCCAAGAGGATTTTCCCTCCTGCCAAGAAAAGCCCTTCTTCACTCTGCTGTGATGCTGGGCAGCTACATCCCCACAGGTGAAATCATTCTCTCATGTGTTTTCATGAGATCCTGCTGCCTCTGAGATCCTTTCAGAGGATGCTCAGCAACCAGTGGAAGGTGCCCCTGTTCATGGCAGGAGGTTGGAACTTGATGAGCTTTAAGGTTCCTTCCAATCCAAACCATTCTGGGATTTTGTGTAGGCTCTGTGACTGCAAAATGCCAATCACAGGAGGCTGGCTGCCTCCCATAGTAGTCCTGGCTCTGGGAATGCAGGTGAACTGCAAAGCCTGCCTTAAGATCAACCACAAGCCTGCAGCCACACTGCTGTAACCCAGGAGGGTTTTGAGCTTTTGCTGGACTACTGAAAGGAATAAAGTGTCATTTGATCTCCTTCATACTCATTCAAAATTTATCCATAATCCAGAATGGTACCTATATGGGCCCAACCCCACGAGAATTCAGATTAGTAATTAATTAATCCATCTCCAGAGACTGATGTTCTCCACTACCGTTTGCAATTAAACCTGGAAGGAAATTACTTGTAACTTGCATCCAACTGTTCACTGTGCCAGGCTGCCCCGCTGTCTTGTCTGAAAACACACTTGGTCCAGCACACAGTGACTGCCTTGGAAGGAAGGAATTACGACTGGTGTAGACCACTTGCTAAACTACAAAACAAACCACACACTTATCTTAATTGCAAAGAGAAACCCCTTCTAAAAAAGATCTCCAGTGGCACCAGGAAATACCCACAGATGAAGCTCAGAATGTTTTTAAGGAGTCAATTTATCTATTCATCTTAAACCTCAAATCATTCTCCACCTCAGGCCTGGCAGCGAGGAAATCCTAAAAGGTGAAACGGGGAGCCAGAGTTTCAGGGACAGGTGAGGAGACCAAGAGGCTGGATGAGGGGTTGATGGGGGAAGCCACTGCACGTGCTCTACGAGGCAAGGCAGGAGATGGGAGACACCCACTGAATCAAACTCCCCTTGAAAATGAAAGAATGTGTTCAAAAATAAAAATTAGTTACATAAAGTGAGATCCACAGTTGTGTCTGTGGCTTAGCTTGAGAGGATGGCAGCTATTTAAATTCTCCCGTGTCAATGGTAAAATCGTCTCCTGGCCATGTTTGTGGCTCCTGGGCACAGTGATTGCTGCAGCAGAACAGATGCTTCTGCTGCGAGATGGCTCCTGGCCTGCGCTCCCTGCTCCCTCTCAAACTCCTTCGGGCAGGTAGGACACAAAACCAACAGCAAAGCAGGGCAGGAAGCTCCAGGCTGAGAAGGGCAGGCAGGAATCAAAGGGAAGAATTTCCCCTTTAAAGCACTTTATTACAATTTCATAATTGTTCTCTGAGGAAATGCGCTGCCATGCCCAGGAGCAGCTCCACGGAAAGGAACATGCTATGGCTCTCTCTCTCTCTCTGTGCGTTGGGGGGGATGCTGTGAGCCTTGAGCAGAGAGGCAGAAAGGATTGGAGTTGACACAGAGCTGCTCTGTGCAGCCTTGGAGCCCTCCCAGCTTTCAGCATCGCTGCTGCTGTCAATATGGCAGTGGCTGGAACGCAGCTCTGTGCATGGCTGGGAAGCTGGGGCAGATCCACCCCGACAGACAGAGCTCCACAGTGATCCCCTGCCATGGATTCTCCGTCTCTGGCAGGGTTTGACTGAGATCTGATGCTCGGCACAGGTCACGGAGTGAGGCTTGCTGACGGATAGGGTTAATTTTCTGCTGGGAGATCATCCGAGGTGCTTGTAAGCAGCCTGCATTTTGTGAGCTGAATACTGCAAACTAGCTGTTTATATAGAGTGTTAAAAATCAGCCCTGAGACTGAGACCGTGGGGTTGCAGACCCGAAGCAATTTATGATGGATAAGGTCTACGCTGCTCTGCTCTTATCGCTGTTATTCCAAAGACTGGCGCTTGCAAGGCATCCAGGTCCCACAGCAAGGATTTCCTGGGGCCATTAACTGCTCTGTGGATTCACAGCGTGCCACGGGGAGGTCGCTCCCATCACAGCAAAACACCTGAGCACGTGCTTAACTTTAAACACACGAGTGGCTGAATGGGTATTTGTAAGATGAAACACAAACAGAGTTAGCCGCAAGGGTGAGCTGGGATTTCTCTTTCATCTCTGGAGGCTGCTGCTGTAGCCTTAACTAAAATATAAATGAGGTGAGTGAGATGAGCATTTTTGTGAAAGAAACACCAGAAAGATGGTGTTTCTTTCACAAAAATGTCTGCTGCATCCACCACTAATTTCTCCTCCGGAGAGTGGCTGCCATCAGTGCCCGTGTCCTGCCAGGCTGGAGAGAGATGCTCCCTGAGCTCTGCCAAAGCCTGAGCCGGCCCAGCCCTAAGGCCCGGGCAATGTCCCCAGAGCTGCATGGAGGGGGGGGGCAGGGCAAGAGGCCAAGCTTGTCTCAGCACTGCTCTCAGGGCTGCAGTGGTGAGAGAAGGGCATCACAGCAGGACAGAGGAAGCTTAGCCCATTCATTATGCAACTTGTGGGCTCCCCAGATGGAGGAATGCAACGACATTCCGCTGGGATGGGGCACAGCAGCCGGGATGAGCCACGGGGAGAAGATGCCAACACAACAGGCCCCTTGTATTTGTCAGCTGTGCCAAAAAAACCGGTTTATTTGCCCCACCCATGGGAGAGCAGAGAGCTGACCCTCACCACTGTGGGGGTCTCCATGAGTTACAGCAGCCCCACCATCACAGCAGCAGGGAAATGAACCCCCCCAGTTTAGCTGGTTCTTCCCCCAAAGAGTGCACATGCCTGTGCCATCTGCAAGTTTTTGCTCCAGCCTTGGATCAGTGCAGCTCTCTCGCCTCCAACACGGTCTCTTTTTGCTCCAATTAGTCTTATTTTTGACCATCTCAGCCCTAGCGCTCAGCTCAGGTGTTAGTCACAATGTCACAGATACCCAGATATTGAAAGCAAACACAATCCACCATTTTAAAACCACAACAATAGCAAAGCAGGGGGGGAAGATTCCAAGATGGTTAAGATCTCAGAGATGCAGCCACAAGAACAGGCTGATATTTTCTCCCAGCATCAAAGGCCCGGTGCTAACCCCATTGCAATGGAGATCATCCCAGAACCGTTCCCACTCCTCCCCAGTCAGGGCTGGGCTGAGCCTAAGAAACGCTGTTTCTTTCCTCGCCTGCTAATTAATTACAAGCCGTGTCTGTGTCCCTTTGACCATTCCTAAGATGCCACGGGAAGATTAGTGCACAGGGAGAAGCACTGCAGTGGCACTAATAGGGGTGACATCTGAGCAGCACCCTTCCCCTCCCACTTTGCCTGAAGAGTCTTCCTTCCCTGCAGGAAACTGGGGCAGGAGCAAGTCAAAATCCCGCCTCCCCCAGGGATGTAGCCAAGGGAAGGAGCACCGGGGTTTTCATCACCCTCCAAGGCCCCCCTGGCTCTTACCTGTGCTGCAGCTACCGGGCTTTTGGTGCTTGATGGACATGGCTGGTTGGGGCCCTGAGAAGCTGCAGAGTCCTGGTGCATCGGGGAGGGCGAGGGACCCACAGTTATCTCCGCAGGAGCAGCAGCACTGTGCCACTTTCCCCAGCTCCCCAGCCCTGCATCTCGTGAAAAAGAACAAGAGCTGGTGGAAGGAGGGGGGTTAGGAAAGAGAGGGAAGGGGGAGAAGGGAGAGCGGGAGCTCTTGCAGATGCACACACACAGAGCAGACAGAGGCACAGGATGGCACTGCCTGACTTGCTCTCATTATTGCTGCAGGCTGGCTGTTGCCCATGGAGAACTTGCCAGCATCCGATACCGACTGCGGGCATGGGGAAAGGGACAGGAAAGAGATTAGGGCCTCACGCACCATTGGAGCAAGGAAAATGACTGCCTGGGCATGGGGGACTCCACGGTCTGTCTTTGCTTTTACCTGGGAGGGGAAGAGCTGTGCTAAGAGGGCAGGAAGGGACTGCAATGATGGAGAGTTCAGCTTTTCATGGATGACTCCTTTCTTCCTTTGAACATAACAAAATCCCCAAGCCCAGTGCTCCCCAGGCACACCAAGGGATGGCATCGGGCTGGCCTGACCTAGGGCTCTGAGAAACAGTGTTACATGGAGATGGACAGAAAGTGGGTTGCACATCCCCAAAGCACCAGCACTGCATAAAGCTCAGCCTCCCCCTCATCCCCATTATCTGGGTCGTGCTGATACAGATCTAAAGGGCTGGCAGGGCTGTTTGAGGGGGTGGAAAGACACTCCAGCCATGACACCTCCCCTTTGCATGCTGTCAGGAAGCTGCTGGCAGAGCCGCCTGCAGTCCCTGACACTGCTGATCTGCTGCAATGACAGACTCAAAACGGTGGGATCCAGAGATCCAGCCAGAATCCTTCCCAAAGGGGCACCAATTCCTCACGCCATGGATTTTATTTTTCTAAAGCATCACATGCTAGAAGCCGGTGCCCCTCTGGAAGGAAGTGAGAGCTTTGTACCTCATGCCTTTTTCAGCTTTTTGAAAGCTCCCAAACCTCTTTCCCTCCTCTTCTGTGGTGCTTTGCCACTCAGAGGGTCTGGGTCTTGCCAGGGGGAGCTCAGTTCAGTCAGAAGGATTAAAATGAAAGTCAAGTCAGATGCTTGAGGTATTATACCCTCCCCAAAACCCCCAGTCACCCGTTTTAATGCAAGGTTTCCCACTGGTGTTTGCAGACACATGGATCTCTAGCCACAGGGCTGCCGTCAATAGAAATCAATGAGTGATGCATGGAATTACAAGTGCAGAATTTCCAAGTCAATACCCTCCCCAGCAGTTAACCTGGCAGCACACCAAGCCCATCCCCATCTCTGAGTGGCTGTGTTCAGTAACACACCTTCAAGACTCACCTGGGATCACATGCATTCCTACAGCAGAGGATAGGATCAGTCCTACTGAGCCCAAATCCAGTACCCTGACTGCCTGCCTGCTCCACTGGCCTCAGGATGGAGCAGATGTCACCCAGCTCCAGGAAACCTCCCCCTCATGGGTCACTCTGCCAGGAGCTGTCAGAACATATTTCAAGTCTCAGCATTTCATCAGCCCTGCAATAGAAAAGATCTCGCTGTGGATCCATAGCTGTGGATGGCTTCACTGCCTGGAGCAGCACATACAAGGCCCAAAGGATGATACTTCAGGGCCTGTAACCAGGAATCCCACCCTTATTCCCACCACAAGAGGAGCGAGAAGCTGAGGTTTGATCCTATATCAGGATCATGATTGTTTCTCCATCCCAGAGAGATCCCAGTGGTGCTGAGGAGCTGAATCCCTTTAGGATGTTAAAAGCAGGAGCACTATCACTGCAAAGGTGGGTGTGGGCATCTCTCTTGCTGCTCTCTGCATCTGTATTACTTAAATCACTAACAAAACTGCCAGGAGTCTCTGAGGATGCACAGCTTTCCTATACCCCAGGGCTGGGAGATTTCCAAGTGACATCCGTTCTCTGTAGGGCTGTTTTTAATGTGGATACACTGCAGTGCCATCTCCCAGTACACTGCAGGGGGAAAAGAATCATCTTTGGGGAAAATAATCCCCACATCTGTGTCTTGTGGGGAGTGAGGAGCTGTCTGCTCCATGCCCCAAGGCATGCAGCCAAACTTCCAGTCTGCAGGACAGACCCTCTGGCAGCCTCACAGGCTGGGGTCTGACTCTCTCAGGGGGAAGAAAAAAGGGCAAGGCCCCTCAGATGATTTGCAGTGTGCTGTCCAGGACTTGCAAGGGGACACTGTCAGTGCCACTGTCTGTCATCACTGTGAAGGTGCCCCCAGCTTTATAGGAGCAGGGACAGCTTCTCCCTGGGTGACCCAGGATTTCCAGCTGCATGTGAAAAAGCAGGTTTGTTTTGTATGCATGCAAAAGCCTAAACTTAGCCAGCAAGATGTTAATTTGTGAGGGGAAAATAGGCCATATTTATGTAACAGTGAAAAGCTGCAGCGAAGGCTACAGATCCAGTGGGAGAGGAGCGTCTGCTCCCAGCTCAGGGCTTTGTGAGAGCTCCAGCAACTGCATATTCATCGCCCCACACCCCAAAGAACCAGCTTTGAGGCTTTCCAGGCTAAGAATAGAGGTCTTGTTGTGTTTGCTGCTCCATGGGCTGGGTTCTGTCCCGGATTAGAGGCACCAGGGTGTGGAGCTGCAAATGGGAGCATCTCCGCCCGCCTGTGAGCGGGGCAGGGCTCCAGGCCCAGCAGGGATGGAGAGCATGGAATAAAGGGTGAATTCATTCCCAGCCACACAGGCTGGCATTAGTGCTGGCCCTCTGCTCACAGAGACGTCCCCCATGGTGGACACGGCACCCGCAAAACACGACTCCCTTGTGCACAAACAAAACCCAAGCATTTTTCCAAGCAAGGCAGCTGGGGCAATGCCACGACTGAAATTAGCAGCTCGTCCTGGCCGTGAAGCCTGATGGCTTGGATCCACCTCGGCAAGTCCAGCCCCTGCAGGGGCAGACAGCTCCCCCTGTGACAGCCGGTCTGTGACATTTCTTTCCCCTTCCACTCACATTCTTTGCCCTACTTAAACCAGGTTGTGAATCCAGCAATCCCCAGCCTTGGAAATGGAAACCCCGGAGCCAGTCACTCCAGGGTTTTTCAGACAACCCTGCACTTAGGAGGTCTTTCAGCTCCAGAAATCATCATGCGGCAGTGCCGGCACTGGTGGGAAACAGCACAACACTGCTCCTTCTTTGGCTTTGAATTTGTCATCCTGGGACTCTGGGAAAGCCCTTTAATGGCTAAACTGGGCTTGCAAATGGCAGCAAAGGCAAAGTCATTCCTGCGAGGAAACCAAGAGAAAAAGGACTGAATTGTGGATGCTTCTGTGGCCCCTGGCTCCACTGTTCCCTGAGCCTGGGGCCATATTCCTGGACATTTAACCTAAAGCAGCAAGGGACGAGACTTCAGAAAGCACCAACTTCCAAAGCATGGTGACCCAGGGCTTTGAGTACCTGCAGCAGAGCCCAAGCCAAGGGTAGCACTGATCACAGGCAGTGGCTGCAGAGAGCAGGATGACTCCTGTCCACCTGAAGTCCAGCCTGGGAGGTGACTGAGGCTACCACATCACAGACTGAAGGCTACAACTGACAGGAGGTGTTGTTTTCAAATAAATGGGGACAGAAATTGTTTTTTTGAAACACGCAAGGAAATGTTCTTCAAAACATTAATCCCCTGAGAGAAAGCTCAGTCTCTGGAGAAGGTCTTCCTTGCTAAAACATCACATAAAAGAGAAGTCTCTTGGGAAATGACTCCTGAGATAACCTCTCTCCTAAAATAAATGCCCCTGGGAGCAACAGTCTTGGCAAAACATTTCTGGGGAAAAAAAGTGTTCTAAAACCTGCTATTGATTCTGCATTTACCCTTGCTGCAGCAGCAGCACACAGAGCTCAGAGGTGAGCCATCATCTTCCAGTGCTCCTTCCTAATCAGCACTGAGAAGGATACAACAGTGACCCTGCTGCTCCCTCTTTTCCTTCCGGGTCACTCAAACCAACTTGCTGTGAGCAGCAACTCTGCAAAACATGTTCTGGAGTCGTATTGCGGCTTTGTGGAGCACAACAACGGGGGTCATCCCATCTGCTGCTGTTTGTTTAGTCCTTGCATTGCTAAACTAACATCTGAGAATGCTGCTGAGCCTCTGTTCAAAGAGCAGTGCACTTGGGAGAAAAGACATGTGTGTCTTTCCCCCCTGTGGAAGCTGGTGTGACCCCAGCAGCATTTGGCAAAGAACAAGAGGCCAAGAAGCAAGTGATGCCTGTCCACTGCCCAGACTGCTGTAATTAGCTGCTCTCATGACAATGGCCACCATCCAGACACTCGGCCAAACGCAGTGCAGGCGCTTTGACCCTGAGAATTGGCTCCCATGCCTGGAAAACCACACACCAGCTCTGACTAAGCACCTTCAGGTTAATTTGTCTTTCACATTTCCATCAGTGCAGGCCAGCAAAACCCAGAGCCACGCTGGGAGCCAGCAGAAAGTCCCTTATAAATAGCCATGAGTTGGGAAGGTCTGAAAATTCTCAAGGAAATACTCATGGAGGCAGAAGACAGCAACTGAGTGCTGTTAAGGGGAGCATTGGAGACCAACTCTTCTGCTCCTGGCAATGCTACAAAGCCAGAAAAGATTCTCTGGATGTCTTAAGAAGCAGAAGGCAGAAGCATTCTAAAGCCTGGTCTAGTATCTTGTTGAAACCTACCTGTCCTTGCTGTGGTTTAAAGCCATAAATCTGTATTTATTGCCCAAATTCTGCGTACCTTTCAGTCCCCTTATACATGAACAAATAAGTCCAAACAAGGTGACCCACAGAGAGAGGGTTATATTTCAGGATGTTCCATCATCTGCCTTTGCACAGACACTGTTTTCCAGGCAGCAGGCAAATTAGATGTTCCTGAGACCCCACAGCTGCACGGACAAGAGGAGTTGATCCAGACCCATTGTGAGCTCAGACCGACTGCTAAGACAGTGTGGATGCAATTCCCAGGAGTCCTGTAGACTTCAGGCAGCACCCACAGTATGCAACAAGGTACTGTGTAAACAACATCTCCCTAAAAATCCAGTATTGGTCCCCAGTCCTCTGAGACTCTACGGTTAAAACTAAGAGAAATATGCAATGAGATCAAGGAAAAAAATAATAACGGACTTCCACAACTACCTGAGTATGAGCATCTCTCCATCCTGGAAATCATGGACACCTGCTGGTGTGGTCACAGACTGTCACAGCACACTGGCATACCAGGTCACCTCTGCGTGGGCCAGGGCAGCACCATGCACAGCACCCAAAAGAGAACCCATTTATTCACCCGCACTGCTCTCTCACATCAGTCTCTGCCTTCCCTGCTGGCAGCCAGGCAGGAGGAAGCAGCTTTTCTGTGTCAGACAGGCCCATTCAGTACCCAGGTCACACGGCAGCAGGCGAACTGCTCTGCTCTTGGCTGGCCCAGCACAGACCGGGATTATGGCAGCACGCAGGGTCTCCTCAGGAACACCACTCCAAACCCCCAAATTGTGTATTGTGGGTGAGAGCAGCAGGAGGAGCCAGCAGGGTGTGTTTTGCTGTCTTGGTGACAGTTTACACCCCAGCGTGGTGTTTGCCTTTGCACAATAGGCCGAGTTTGCTGACTCATGTTCAGCTTGTGACCCAGCGTCAGCAGCAGCAGCAGCTTATGCTGGCACAACAGCCGGTGTGTCTGCTGCTGCTGACTGCAGGGCTGCTTCCTCCAAACACAGCATCTCACACGTAAGAGAAGAATGCTCTCGTTCTTTTGATTTAGAAGATTTTATTAACAGGTGAATTGAGGACAAAGAGTCTTCAATTCTACTGGCAAAACAGAGTAATAATTCCAGCAAAAACGGCTCCTCGGGAACTGTTTCCACCTACCAGTGTCGAAGGAAAGAGGACCCCGCACACGTGTGCTCGGCACTTTTATGCCTTCAGGTCGAGGTCCTCATTGGTAGAGCACTTTTGGATCCACAACCCTGTTGGTCTTTTCGTGGCTCGTTCCCGGGATATGATTGGCTTTTATCTTAAGGGGTGGATTGGCTAGTTTAGGACCAACGAGGATCTCAGAATTACTCTTCGGGGGCCAGTTGTACATACCTGGCTCTCTACCATTGAGTTCCCAGCTGTGAATTTTTATAACTTCCTGTCTCATACCTGAGACCAGGCAAACACCGCAACCTTGTGACATTTAATCAACAGGGGAACCAGCAAAACCAACAAAACTGCACCAACCATATTAACCTGCTCAACTCCAACCACAAAAACCCATTTATTCATTACACACACTAATTGCATGCTTTTCCCAGGTTTTCCATGACCATTTCTCAATTTATCAAGGCTTGAAACATCTCCTGCTAGCCTACGGATTCTCAAATTTGTACTAGTTTGATCACAAATATAGGAAACATTTTCTATTCACCATGCCAGATTGAATTAAATGTTCCTCAGACCTGAAAATACTCGTTTAATTCACCTTATAGCAGCCTTCCAGTACCTAAAAGGGGTTTATAAGAAGGTTGGAGAGGGACTTTTCACACTAGCAAGTGGTGACAGGACAACAGAGAAGGGCTTTAAGATGAAGGAAAAGAAATTTAGATCAGATATTAAGAAGAAATTCTTCCCAGTGAGGGTGGTGAGGCCCTGGCACAGATTGCCCCATCCCTGGAAGTGTTCAAGGCCGGGCTGGATGGGGCCCTAAGGAACCTGGTCGAGTGGAAGGTGTCCTTGCCGGTGGCAGAGGGGTTGGAATAAGATGATCTTTAAGGTGCCTTCCAGCCCAAACCATTCCATGATTCTCTGATTGTCCAACCATTTTGCACCCAGTTTCATCCTGAGTCTGGCATAGTATGACCATGCCCAAAAGAGCTGGTATTTGTCACATAGTGTCTCTCCCCTAGCAATAAAAATTTTTAATCTTATCAGAGGATGACATTACTCTTTGAGTTTGAGATGACACTTCCCCAAACAACAACATGGTTTTACCTGTCCAGCACCTTCCAAACCTGTGCTTTCTTTTCAGTTTTTTCTTTCCTCCTGCAAATGAAAATTAAAGTGATCTGTAATTACCCAGGTCCCCTTTCTTCCTTGTAGAGACGGGTACTGAACGAGTTTTACAGCTGTCAGGTTCCTCACCCATTCACCCAAATTTATCAGAAATCACCACACACTATTCTGAAATCACTTCACAGCTCTTTATTAAAATTCCTGCCACCCAGGCAGCTTGAGACCTCCTGATTTCCCAAGAGCCCTCTTGAATGTAATTTTTTCCCCTCTATTCTAAGCAGAGAGCTCACTATTTGTCATTATCACCAGCAGTGCTACTCAGCACTTCTTTCTCTTGAACTTTCTAACAATGACAACTATGAAAAATAAACATTTTGGCCGTCTTGACATTTTTGATTCATCTTTCTGTCCACATGATTATCCCACATGGACATTAACAGCGTGAGGAGGACCAAGGGAAATGCTGACCTCATTTGCTGTGATTACCAGGACCACTGAAAGGAAGGGTTGTCACAGTCAGAACAAGTATTTCATACGTTAATGGATCATGATGAAGCAAAATGCTTTCTTCCTGCAGGTTTAGAGAATAAACTAAGCCCAGGGTTACAATGTGAGAAGTGTTGTTATCCACTGAGTAGTGGCACCTTAGGTCAGTGTCATCAACAGCTTGTTCCCAACAGTCCAACACTCCATCTGCCATGAAATGTTACATGGCAAATTTGTAACTCCAGCTCCAGGGAGGGAGAAAAACCCCCAAACAAACCTGCAGCAATTTAAAAGCAAAGCCAAGTGAAATGCAAGAGCTGCCAAAGAGGTCATAGAAGTATTCAGCTCAACTAGAAACATCCCACTGTTTTTACAGCATCAGGTTCAAGTCCTGACTGTTGAGAGCAAGATGAGCGAAGCAACTTGCCCTCCTGAGCACCCTCTTAGTTAATCCTCTTTTATGATGGACACAGCCTCCAGCAGACTTCTCATCCTCAACTTTCCCTATCCTCCTGGTATACTTAATAAATAAATGAGCACTATACATTCACTTCCATGATAAATGACATTTTCTGATTATGAATTTGTTAAAATGCCTACAGTGTTCTGTAATTTCACATTATATGATGCCTATTCTTCACTATAGGATGCATAGTCTCACAGAATTTATATATCTATACCTCCAGCTTTTAGTTCCCACTACTGTGAAAGGAATAAAGCAGCAACCTATTTTATGATTTCAAAAAGAACAGTAACCCCCCAGAAAGCACACAAAAATCTTCTGTGTCACTGGCTATTTAAAGAACAGCTTCAGTATTTCCTACTGTTGCATAATAGATTCTGATTATTTTGACACTTTTCAGTATTTTTAAATTTTTTTAAGCAGGAGCCATGGGGAGGCAGCACGAATTAGCTGCACGTTATTTTATTTCTGTCAGCTGATTTCTATATCCTCCAAGCCTCAGTTATTTACTCCTGTTCTTCACCAGAGCTGCAGCAGCTGTTTAGGAGGCCATGCAGTGTTCTGGGTCCAAAATCTGGTCCTAGTTGAAATAATGAAGGGCTGCTCACCAGGCACCCCTCAGACACTTTGATCAGTGCTGCCAAGGAAGCAGCGAGGAGCAGAAAAAAGGGATAGAAATGACCTTGATGTGAAGAAAAAATGTCTGCAGGCTCACAACTTCAACAGAAGGTTTTTCAGGTAGCATTAACAAAATGACAAACTCACAAAAATTGCCTTTCAGAAAGCATCGTTCCAGCTGAACATCGTCCTGACTACAAATACCTCTCTGCACATTAATTCAGTCAGCACAGTTATTTAACTGGTGAGTCTACATTTAATAGGTGTTTATATTCATTAATATTTCATCTCATCTTCCACAAATGAAATTAGTAACAGCATGCCGGAGATTTTGTCCACATGGCTCCTGCAAATGCATTAAACCCAGCTATCTCCAGAGGCAACTGTGGGCAGAGCTTGGCCCTGTGTGTTTCTGAGGCAGCTGTGCTAAAATTACGCTCCTCCCGTTAAAAGAATCATTTTTTTGCTGGATCTGGCTTTAGTTATACAATACTAACAGTGAAAAAGGAGCTGAGAATTCATGGTTTCATATGCTTTCAGTTTAAATTCTGTTTAGAGAATTCTTGGGATTTTTACAAGACATCTTAAACATCCAAATCAAGCTCTTGCTTGATAATTGCTTTTTTAATCTTTTACTATTAATATGACAGGGTACCTTTTATTTAAATTCCGGCATTCTTTGCTTGGAAAGAAGCTTGGGAGGTTAGAGATGAGTGAGCTTCCTCTGTGTGCTTTAAAGTACTCAGAGAAGCATGGAATGGTTTGGGTTGGGAGGGACCTTAAAGAACATCTCATTCTATCCCCTTGCTGTGGGGCAGGACACCTTCCACTATCCCAGGTTGCTCAAAGCCCCATCCAACCTGGCCTTGAACATTTCCAAGGATGGGGCATTCACAGCTTCTCTGGGCACCCTGTGCCAGGGCCTCACCAGCCTCACAGGGAAGAAGGTACTGGAAGGCCACAATGAGGTCTGTTCCCCAGGCTATTGCTGGGATGCTCCCTCTGGGACAATACTCTGTGGCACCTTGAGTTACTCAGCCTGTCATGCACCCACATCTCCTCATGGTTCTCTGGTAGGTTTGTACAGAGCTGCAAAAACAGGGCAATTCCACAGTTACCAGGGGCTGTATCACTCTTGATAAAACTCCCAGCTCTCGGCAGTGTTTGGCTCTGGACACTGTTGTTTTGCCACTCATAGTGAAGTGATGCTGTGTGAAAGGATGGGAGTCACTCAGTCCCTCTCCTCAGAGCCCCGGTGCTGTAACTGCTGTCAAATTAGTTCTGTTCATGCTGCAAGAAAAATATATTGAAGGCTTTTCTTTCCCAGAACTGCCCTGGATGTCTATTTCCTTTACATACAAATAAAAATGATGACAAGGAAAATCAAATAGATGACAAACAAGGAACCTGCATTTCAAGGGACACCATCAAGGAGCTGAAGACTTCAACTACAATTCCCTTCAAATTGCTCCAGTAAACAAGTAAAATTCTTAGGACTTAGAGTGTTTTAAATCTATCACTCTCCAAGTAGAGGGTAACATTAAAAAATCCAAGAGTACACTGTGATTGCTGTTCCAGAGAAAACTGGCACTAAACAGGGCCCTTGTACCAACTGTTCTCAGAAATGTTTTTATACTGTTCACTTTGCTACTTGGGCAAGTAGAAAGTTGTTGTCAAAATTTGCTTCTTGCTTCTTCAGGTACATTGGGATCTTTTTGAGCAGTTAATATTTTAAAATATATATATAAATATGTGATTTAGTACTAGTTTTTGCACCAAAAAAGTACCTAGTCACTGAAACTGAAGGTTGGTAAATACTAACAGCAAGATGTGGGGAAAAAAAGGCACCAAAAGAACTAACAAGAGCATTCAGCTTTGGCCATCCAGCTGTCCACAGGTGTATGGAAAGTCACTGCACAGAAGGTATGCAGGGATTTCCTCAGGAAATTAGGTGAAATTGCCTAAAACTGTACATCTTAAAATAGATGTGAATGAAAAAAAAGTGGGTATTAATTCATGAAGTGATAAGCAGAACAGAAAACACTGTTCTGCTTATCACTTAAGAAATTTGAATATCATTCCTTCTATAAGCTACATGGGAAGGTGCCTTGTGGAATCATCAGGTGAGAGGTTTAAATTAAGCATGAGGAAGTAGTTTTTAGAATAATACATAATTTAACAGAACTCAAGGCTATAGAAATACAGAAGGGAGTCTACAAGAGGGGGAGGTACTTTTTGCAAGGGCATGTAGTGACAGGACAAGGGCATATAAGTTTAAAGTGACAGAGAGCAAGTTTAGATTGGGTATTAGAAAGAAATGCTTTACTGTGATGGTGTGGAGGCCCTGGCACAGGGTGCCCAGAGAAGCTGTGGCTGCCCCTGGATCCCTGGAAGTGTCCAAGGCCAGGTTGGAGGCTTGGAGCAACCTGGGATAGTGGAAGGTGTCCCTGCCCATGGCAGGGGGTGGGATTGGATGGTCTTTAAGACCCCTCCCAACCCAAACCATTCTTGGATTCTATGATTCTATGAAATACAACTATGGTTAAAATATGACCAAATTAACGGGGGAACCGTTCATAATGCTTTTCTTCAGCTCTGCAGTGAACACCAAGACTAACACAACATAACACGCAAGCTGGCTCCTGATGGGTTATTAGAGGCAAATGTGACCAATCCATCTGAACGTATCTGTCATGGAACTCTGCTCTCTGTAAAATTGTGGCTAGCACAGCTGGTGACTGCATGTAATCATCATTTTTTAATTACAGAAAACAATGCTTCCAAAGGAACACAAGAAACTACAACACAAGCCTGGAATCAGAGCCCAAACATTTAGAGGTAAAGTCATGTGAAGCTGACACAGGGGATTCCCATCTGGCACCATTTAGGTGGCAGTCTTGTCTCTGCCTGTTCTGCTGCTGTGAGCACAGGGCTCAAGAATGCACCAAGGATCCTCACCACAGCAAGAGTGCTCCAAACACATCACTGTGCAAGCAAAGGTAAAAAATAACCGGGGGAAAAACAGAAATCCATTCATTTGAGAGCATAAATTCTCTTTATCCTTCTGCTTTTACCAATACAGACTCATTTTCCGAGGTTGCCTGCATTCAGTGCAGCATCACTGCTCCATTCGTTGCAGTGGGAGACCTGCTGGTGGAATCCAGAGCAGCAGAGTCATTCCTGAGATTGGGAATGTACAAAACCCCACCTCCTGCTCACACTCGGGATAAAATAGTGGGTACAAATCCAGCTGCAAACAGCTGAAACCATTCTTTGAATATTTCAGCTGACTTGTTACAAGTGATATTTTCATATAGAGCAGTGGTGTTTTCAGCAGAACTGGGAATTAATCAGCACTTTGAACCTCTGGGTATCTGCAGCACAGGATTACACAAAGCTCCTGTGTTATTCTGCAGTTTTGTAAATTATATTGTAATTTAGCTAATCTCGAGAGAGATACCAGCACAATACAGGATTAAACTCCATCTTAAATTCTGGGAACACTTTCTGTCTTTGTGGCACTTCATACAAAACCCTTACAGCTAAATTCACCCAAACCACCTGAGATGGCTGAAATCAAAGACTGCAATTTCTCCCCAGCTTGGCCCAGCCTGAAATATTCTGGATAGGCTTGGAAACCTTTAAGAAAAAAAAAAATTAAAAATAAAAATCAGCTCACACTTTGGCTGCTGAGAATCACACCAGCATGCTACATTCCTGTTCTGGAGCGGGGAATTATGTACTGAAACACACCAGAAATTTATCTCTGCTTCTACAAAGGGGTAGTATAAGTTTACTAAAGGGTTGCCCTGGTCAAATCTACTGAAACATACACAGAGTAGGTTCTCCTACAGGTGAGGAATGAACTGTCCCCCCATTTTACCAGTGTTTTGTTCAGATCTAGCAGAAGAAAATCAGTAAGAGGTGGGGTCAAAGGAGTACAGAGGCCTTACATCCAACCCTGGCTCCTGCCAGAGCACTTCTTTTACAGTCCTATTGCCCACCCTGATGTTCACATGCCATCTCTGCCAGTCATGAAGTTCTCTGGAGTGGAGAGGATCATGTCAGGGAACATTCAACCTCACATTCTTACCTAAAGAATAATTCTTAACAGAGGAGTCCAGGATTTGGCATCTTCTAGCACAGCTGTCATAGACGGCGAATAGTGAGGTTGGCTTTCATATATGTGTTTATTGTTCATTAAAATGTCAAGTAGTCTATTAAGGTTAATGAGTTTGTTACTGTGTTATCTTGTTTTGTTAATGTTGGCGTGTTAATTATTAATGATTACTTAAAGTTATCCTTACATATAGTGATTTGTGGGCGAACTTTTCTAGAAAGTGGGGGGTAGAACTTATTATAGTAAGGGGATAAACCCAAGAACACCACTGGACAGGGAGCAAACCATTCAAGGAACCCCTGGACAGCTGCCAGCCAACCAACGAGCCAATAAACGGACCTAGACGCCTGTGAGCCCATCCCCACATCTTCAGCAGGCAGGGAGGGGGTTGTGCCAGACTCCAGAGTATAAAATGTATCCTCCCTAGCTGAAAGGCTGCCCCTGATCGAACTTACCGCGGTCAAGCACTCAGTGCTGTATCCTTTACTTTGCGTTCGGGCAGACCTCCCCATTGAGGTCTCCAATTGTCCTTTGTTCAATAAAATCTTTTAAAATTTTATTTGTGAGCAGTGTTTCTCACAACAGCTGACAGAGCAGGATTTCCCCACAGGTTTGTGTGATTCAGGGAAAATAATGAAGAGCAGAGGCAACAAGGGGTCTGAAAGTTTGCAGTCTGTGGATTGTTTCCGGAAGGTGTTTTTGATGAACACTGTGCTGAAGTAACGGTTTCAACATCTCTTTCCAGGATCACAGGCCAGCAGCTTTTCTCCAGCAAGCAGGAGATACTGGTCTGCAATAATGACCAGCCCTGATTTCCATGGATTTCTTTGTAATGACTGTCTACTCTTGCTCTTACCAAAATATGCAGCTAAGTGTGCCAACCAGATTGTGCTTTCAGGGATTTTCTGTAGATTTGGCTTCCATAAACCTAAGCAAAATCATACATAATGCCCTATAAAACTAAAAACAATTACGGTTCTCTCTGTGGCAACATTCACACAACCCTGGCAAATGCACACTTGTCTTAGAAGCCACCTTCATTCACAAATCCAAGCACAAACTGCTTGCCTGGATTTGGGACACACCTATTAACATTTAACCTAATTGGCAGAACAGCACAGCTCAGACAAGGTGTTTGTTGCAATTTTGTTTCCCCTTGTAGCTGTGTCACACACTCTTAACTGCAGTGAGTCCCTTATCTAGCAGTGGGTAAACAACCAGCACACAAAGCTGCTTGCACAAGAGGGATGTGCATGGCTGGGAGACAGCTCGCTCACATGTTTTAACAAGTGCTCTCAAAAAGAATATTCCAGGCAGGGCTACATTTCTGCCTAAGCCTCCCAGAGCATCAGCTTCCCCTTGAACACTTGATAATCCTAGTTTGGGACTCATCAGAGGTAAACAGTATTTGCCTTTGCAAGCAGGTACTAATCAAGTGACACAATACTCCTGATTTCACAATTAAAAAGCAAAATTCAGCACGTTTTGTTTAGTTACTATAAATAATAGTCTGGGGGGAGTGAAGACCTTTTGAGGGTAACTTATTTGCTATGTTCCATGACCTCAAACAAGCCTATGACATCCCTGCTTTAGGAACACAGATAATCCTCAAGCAAACTCCATGCAAATCTTAATCACACTACAAGTAAAGGAACTAAATCAGGAAATCCAGCATCCTCTAAACGAGCAGTCTGAATACAACACATAGCCTGAAGTGGCTGTATTTTATATCACCACTGACAAGTAAGGAGAACAAAAATATCTGGTATAGCTGCCCCAGAGTGACTCTCCTCCCTGCAAAAACAACAACAAAAATTAAGTAATTGTTTTTAAAATCACAGAATGTTCTCAGTTGGAAGGGACCCACGAGGATCATAAAGTTTACCATGGATCTGCTTAGGGATCAGTTTTTCAGGTCAGACTCTCTCTGAAAACTGATCCCCACTCCATTACTGACAGCTTCTACTCAGGGCAAGAAAAAAAATGGTAAACTACAGGTGAATTGATTTCAAGTAAGAATGAATAGCCCATATGAGGAAAAAATGAAGGAATTCAGTGTTTGGCTAAAATGAATGTGAATACAAATCCAGGATTGTTCTGTTTTAAGTAATATTTAACCAGCTCCGAGACTGAAAATAACAATCATGCGAGAAGCAAAGAAAGTATTTAAGTTTACTTTTACATGTTTAACTCCATCTTCTTATAATCTGCAAAGCAACAGCAAGCCAGCCCTCGTGTCACTTCCTATGGATGGTACTCAAAAAACCCCAGAAACCACCATTAAGGAGAAGAGCCACCTGCCTTACTGATTCTTATCAGCAAAACAGTTCGGTATTTAAAATTAAACATCAACTGTGTGCACCACCATGCAACATTATCCCATGATGTGGAGACTGAAACAGTTGCTAACCCTTGGAGCAGACCAGGATCTGACAGAATCTGCAGGACAGGCTCTCTAGCAGAAGGCTGGAGCTCAGTATCAGCTCAGACAAGAACTGCAGTCTTCCTTCTGTCCTCGAGCACTTCCCCTAGCATGTGTCTCCTGCTGTCCTTCCCAGCTGGGACACGGGAGCTCTCCTTTTTCTTGCACCATCTTCTCATCTTCATCAAGTAATCTCTTTTCCTCAGCTTCTTCACCTTCACCTCTCCTCAGAGCAGTCACCCCTGCCCTGTAGATGTTCTGGCGTGAGATAGGGATGAACAAGCCTGGGAGGAACTTGCTGCTGCATCCCTCACCACTGCAGCAGCAGGATGCAGGACAGGCAGAGGACAGTCACAAAAGACTGGGAACCCTGCTATGATGCCACAGATTTCTTGGCATCTCCTGGAGGGACCAGGGGTCACAAAGAAAAACTGGCAGCTTGCTGTTGTAGAGAAAGCCCTAAGCTACACTCAGCCAAAACCACACTGGCCAGGTAAACTTTACATACAAACTCCTGAATGACTGTGCTTGAAAGCACCAGGACCACAGGCCCCAAAGACAGTCAACACCTCTTTGACAAGTATTATGAGGACAACTGTTGCAAACATCATCGGTGCTTCTCTCCCTCTCCTTTGAAGGGAAAACAGCTATATGTGAAGTCCCCAAGGCAAAGTTCTGCATGATCTGGTACCCTCCAACATGAGACAAGTTGCTGGCTACACTGAAGTTTGGCTGTGCAATGCCCAGAGCTCCTGGTCCAGCACAGTTTTATTGTCACAGTCCTCAGCTGACACAATTTAATGATTATCAGGAATACAAACCATCCTGCCAGGGAAGCTGACTATCTCCTCCAGATGGGAGGAGGAATACTTTACAAAGAACATGTAAGAAGTAAGGGTTGGAAAAAACCCATCTTCCCTCCAATACGACATCCTAAAGCAAACAGTTTCAATATTCTATGCAAAAATGACGTTCTTTTCTTTTGCTTTTTCACATCTCCTTCCCATTACCTCCCAAAGGTGAATTCCTATCAGGACGACCCCTTATCTACTTCCCACTCCATCCTGGAACTGCCACAGTACAGTGGGGTTGGACTGTCCCCCATCCTGCCACAACAGCTGATACCTTCTGAACTGAATCCTGGCCTTTAGAAGCTGTTAACTACCTCTGGTTGATCAGATCAGCTTACATCACTGGCTTGAGGTCAGTTTTTCTTTGCCTCTTTTTCTTCAAGAGGCCAGGAAACCCGAATGTGATACGGCTCTAGTTCTTCTGGAGTGACATAGTCTGGAGCATTGCCCATCAGGTCTCGTCCCCTGAAGGATTTTGGAAAGGCTATGACATCCCGGATACTTGGAGCATCAACAATGAGAGAGATCAGCCTGTCAAGTCCTACAAGCAGAAAACAAATTGGTGAAACACGTGAGTTATGCCTCTGTATTACATCCCCTGAGTCAGAAAAATCAGAAAGATTGAGGAGGTACTATCACTGAGCTTGAAGAAAAAGAGTGAAGCAAGTAAGGGAGAAAAAAAATTAATCTCAGCTGATAGCAGAGAAACAGATATGCCTCAAGAGCAGAAATGCCTACCAAAATAAACCTTTTCAATATTGCAGGAAGTTCTGTAACACACCAAAGGCTGCTGGACACAGACAGCAAACATAGCATAACAAAACCTGGGCAGCTGAATGGCAGGACACTGGCAGCGCTCTGCTTTACAGCTCAGAGCTTTGCATTAACCAGTTTGGAAAGATTACAACCACTAAGAAGAGTTCAAGAGGAACAAAAGCCTCTGAGTGACTGGATAGAGGAAAGTCAAACTGGAAGAACACAGGTTAAAATATCTTTATTGTTTGTAGGCTTTTTTATTTTGGTGAGTGTGGGGAGGGTTGGTGTTGTTGGTTGGTTGGATTTTTTCCCTCTTTCTTTAAACCACAAACTTGCATGGTTCTAGGGAAAAACCCAAACCCTGACATTACCTGAATTAGTGAGCAAAAGAGATGAGGAAGAAGGGAAGTGAGACTGCAGTAGAGGGAAAGGATGTGAAACACAAAGTCCCAGGTTGTCCCATTCCTCCAGGCAAGCAGCAAAGGGATCCTGCTCTGGCTGCACAGGAATAGGAACAAAGCTGACCTGACCTTACTCAATACAGGGTTTGCAGATCAGCAGATAAGGACCATCCTTAGAGCTGCCAATGTCCTTGCATAAGACCTGACTCCCACTGTGACTCCGGAACACCTCTGGTGGGAGGAACACCCCAACTTTCTGCACTTGGTGACCAGACCTCTGTTTCTTTCCACAAAGCTGCTGCAGAGATGGAAGCACCAAGGCCTTTCCTAACAACCATGAACCTTGTTCCCAGGATCTACTATGCACAAAA